>APFE031142988.1:87818-99281 GCA_000404065.3 Pinus taeda | reverse complement strand
GAGAAAGACTCAAATTTTATAAAGATTCAAAAAAATGAAGGTTAAGAGGGGAAAACAAGATAGTAACTAATATCTTGAGGGTTACATAAAATGAATAAAAAGGAGGAAACAAGAAAAAAGATCCATGAGTAAAATGAACGAAGAAAACAATAGTATAAATAAAATAAAAACTTAAAAATGAGCTAGAAATAAAAATAACCAGGGAGAAGAGAGGAAGGAATCAAGAAGTGAGAGCTGGAATCCAACTCTTACTTAATTTCCAACCATCATCCCTATTAATAGTTTTGGCATGCCTTTCAATCTCAATCACTTCCCTAAGCTTCCTATGGTGGAAGTGATCAACCTTGGCAATGACTTTGGATTCTTCAATGCAGACATGGTGTTTTGTTTTCTCCACATGCTCGATTAGGGTTGATGAGCGGGATTGATTATGTCTAATATCTGCAGCATGCTCATGGATTCTGTATTTAATAGACCTACCTGTTTCCCCAATATAGGGAATACCACAAGAGAAGGGAACGAGGTAGACGCCCTTCATGTCCTTATGGTCAATTGGGTCTTTAACAGATCCTAGAGAAATTTTAATGGTATTGAGAGGCCTAAATGAGGAAGTGACATTAATCTCCCTAAGGATATGGGAAATCCTATCCGTGGTTCCTTGGATATATGGGAGATGAACCTTAGAGTCAGGATCAACACGAGCAAGTTTAAATCTTGGTAACTTTGAATGCCTTGTGAAAGGCCTTGAGGCTTTGAGATCTGCTATACCCATTATTTCTAAAGACCTCAAGAAGATGAGATCAATCACATCACTGACAAAGACAATGCCAAATTAGTTGAACTCTGCCTCACCTCGGCGTTTTTGTGAGTTCTATTAGCAAACTTGCAGTGTTACGATGGGTTCCCCTCTCTTCCCTATCATCGCTAACTTGTTTATGGAATATTTTGAAACTAAGGCTTTCGCCAAAACTCAATTTCACCCTAAAAAGTGTAAGAGGTTCATTGATGATACATGTGTCATCTGGCCTCATGGTTGCGAGAAATTGGATATGCTTCTAAACCACCTTAATTCTCAACCAGACTAAATCAAGTTCACAATGGAGGTGGAAGAGAATGGATGTCTTCCCTTCCTTGACATTCTCCTTTCTAGGATGAATGATGGTTCTATTTATCACCAAGTGTTTCAAAACAAAACCCACATGGAATAATATCTCCATGCTAGCTCTCATCACTTTCCGGCTTAGAAATTCAGGGTTCTCAGCACTCTTGCTAAAGATGCTCTAAGAATATTTGATGATATCCACCTTGAACAAGAGAAATCTCATCTTCTTAAGGTTTTTAGAAAGAATGGGTATAACAGATCTCAAAGCCTCAAGGCCTTTCACAAGGCATGCAAAGTACCAATAGTTAAACCTACTTGTTTTGATCCTGTCTCTAAGGTTAATCTCACGTATATCCAAGGAACCACAGATAGGATTTCCCATATCCTTAGGAAGATTAATGTCACTTCCTCATTCAGGCCTCTTAATACCATTAAAAATTCTCTGGGATCTGTTAAATACCCTATTGACCCTAAGGACATGAAGGGCGTCTACCTTGTTCCCTGCTCCTGTGGTATTCCCTATATTGGGGAAACATGTAGGTATATTAAATAGAGAATCCATGAGCATGCTATAGATATTAAACACAATCGATCCCACTCATCAGCCCTAGCCGAGCATACAGAGAAAATAAAACACCATGTTTGCATTGAAGAATCCAAAGTCATTGCTAGGGTTCATCACTTCCACCATAGGAAGCTTAGGGAAGCAATTGAGATTGAAAGGCATGCCAAAAATATTAACAGGGATGACGAGGAGAAATTAAGTAAGAGTTGAATTTCGGCTCTCACTTCTTGATTCCTCCCTCTCGTCTCCTTGGTTATTTTTATTTCTAGCTCATTTTTAAGTTTTTATTTTATTTGTACTATTGTTTTCTTCGTTCTTTTTAATCATGAATATTTTTTCTTGTTTCCTCCTTTTTATTCATTTTATGTAACCCTCTATATATTAGTTACTATCTTGTTTTCCCCTCTACCTTCAATTTTCTGAATTTTTATAAAATTTGAGTCTTTCTCTATTTTTTATTTTTTCGCAATATTATTATTAGGACAATTAATATATGTATATAATTTTTTTATATTTTAATAACAATACAGAAACTCTTTTCATTTTATATTGATTTATAGAACCATTCTTAAGCTTGATTTTTATACCTTGACTAGGTCATTTTTATCTATATGGATTAAGTTGGCCCCAGATATTTTTATAAATTTGATAATATCTAATTAGTATTAAAACATTAAATAGAATACTTCCCAAATAGTATATAAAGATTTATATAGTATTTCACTTCCTCATTCATTAAAAATATTGAATCAATTATTTTATAATAGCAGTTAAATAAATATATAATATTTTAATACTTTAAGTAATTATTAAAACTTATCTTATTATTTGTTTATTCTGACATTCTTTTTTTAAATAAATAAAATATTTAATTATTTTATTTATTTTTATTCCTAACAGCTATTTTTTAACCGAATATATATTATTATTAATAATATTTTACTTATCTTATTAACTAATTTAACTAACTTACCAACGGCTAGTTTTCAATAGCTAATTCTGGGCAATGATGCATCCATACTATAAATTCCTTAAGATCGATTCATTCTTCACCTTGTCCTTAGGATGGACCACATTAGTTGGTTCGATACATTGACCGGATCCTGATAATGTGATTAATCTGAAAGACATTTATCTACAAGAAGAAAATAAACGAAATCAAAGGAGGGGGGAGAGAGAGAGAGAGTGAAGTTAAAGGAGAGAGAAAGGTATGGTTTTTTCCCTAATCTTTAGGCACATGTGATATTTTTTCATGGTATTTTAGATTTGGTGATAGGTTTGAAATTGTAGGGTCTATTGTAGTGGCTAATACCAGCCTCCAAAATTTTTCCTATGCTTCGATTTTGGAGCCTTCCATCCTATCCACGAGAGCTAATCTTGCACTGATTCAAGTTTTCATGCTTTAACTAAGACTTAGATTTTTCATTTTTTTTGTGCTTGCATGTTTTCACACTCACTTGATCTTTCTAACTCACATGTTGATCTCCCGAATTTGTTTCATAACAGTTCTAGGCTTGCCTCTAGAATTTGTGTAATCCTTGAGGGCAAGTAGCCTTGATGATAAGAATTGCGTAGTTCTCTATGGGAGTTATCCTTGAGCTCAAAAACTACAGAGTCATGGAAGAAACCCTAGCACTGAGCCCAGAAACTGTGGAATCCCTCACTGAGCTTAGAAATTGTGCAGTGCAGTGAGCTAGAAAGTTTCCTAGTTCCCCGGAACTGCGTATTCTTTCCCAGCGTTGTGCATGGTAAGTTTCACTGGGAAAAGAAAAAAATTAGAAAGCTAAGAAATGAAAACGCGTCCCCAAAAAATAGGGATCTATTTTTATAATCCTGAAGGGGACACTTTCACTATTTTTAGAAACATCCACCAAGTGTCACTATTTCCTTGATTTTAGGCATTTGAATCATAAACCCTAATTCGCTAAAATATATTTAATTGATGCCTCTAGAGTTCATTTACACATTCGATATTGGAGTTCTAGCATTCCTGAGGAGATCAAGGAACCTTTGGTACTGTCGTCATCACTTTTCCAGGTGAGTTTCTCTTTTGTTGTCTTTTGCCACTTTTTTGTCACTTTTTGTCATTTCCCATGTGTGAGTGTTGTTTTACTTATTTCTCTTCATAGCTGCGATAGTTTCAACATGTTTTAAATTGTAGAAATGTTGTTTTAAGTTCTAATTTGCCTTTCGAAAGTGTCACATTAGTTCTCCTTTTTTTGCGTCGATGGTTGTCATTGCGACGACTCTCCTCACATACTTAATTTTCCTTCCGTTTGATTATTTGCTACGCTTGATCTACATTGATTTACTCATACTTAGTCATTTTTTCACTCAAGCTCACATCATCACTCACTTCTACTCATTTTTCACACTTCCACCGGGTAAATCTACACTTTCTTTGGCCAGATCTTGCCTTACCCAACTGGGCAATACATAATCCTAAGGCTCAAGCCACAAGCTTGGCCTCTGGAACTACGTAGTGTGAAGTACATGCTAGCTCCAACTACGCACTGCGCAGTTCCAAGGGTCATCCTGTCACCTTGGCTACCGACCTTGTGCATTGTGCAGTCTCTCCCAGTCTCTGCCCAGGCTAGGACTACGCATTACGCAGTCCCAAGCCTCAAGCTTCATCCTTGGATGTTGGGATTGCGCATTGCATAGTTCCCATAGTCAGCCAATCTCCCTGTTGATAAAAATTGTGTGATCCTTCTCTCTAGTTGGTCGGCTTGCTACTTAATCATGCTTTGAAGGTAGATTTGTTGAAGCTAATGTTTTCTTTCCATGAATGTCCTTTTTGTCCCACAGGTACCACACTTATGAAGCACTTTTGTTCAATAATCATTGTTACCATGACACCAAAGAGAGCTACTTCAAAAGAGACGACTAAAAGTAGCACTGGGGAAGTAGTTGGGCAAACACTAGTAGACTTGCTAGTGTATGTAGACACTCAATTGTTTATAGAAAGGGGTCAACACTAACATGGTAGCAAGTTAATGAATTTATTTAAGCAAAGAGACTTGAGGCATATCTAGAGGATCGATGGGTTTAACTATGTATACGATAGTCAGGACTACACAAGGTTGAATGCAAGTATCTAGTCTTCCCATGTGTAGATGTCATCAGCTAGATTGCCTCACACATTGATGAGAAGACCATGACATTGAGTAGTGCCATTGGACAAAAGCTTGCTACCTTTTGGGCAGAATATTATCAACACATGTATCACTTGCCCGAGCTTATGAAGCTCATGGACTCATTGTTCTATCCCACCCACAACTATGTGAATACACAAGACATTGTCAAAGGCTAGGTGAAAGAGCTATTGAAGTTTCGACAAACACCCACCCATTTATACAAGAAAAGGTCCCTGATGAAGGCCTACCAGCTCTTGGTTATCTTAGCTTGCACGATTCATGGTCAATGGAGCAAGGAGACCTTTCCTGAAGGATGGGCAATATTATTGAACCAGGTTGTGAATGAGGGGAAGTAGTTCAACTGGTTAGATCTGTTAGTTTGACAATTGAGGGTCCATGTAGCACAGACCCAAAGTCCTCCCGGTGGTGAGAAAGCAAGGTTCTATATGTCTACATATTTACTAGATGCAATATGTGCACAACAACGATTCCCTTGCATGAACTAGACATGGACACCACAATAATTTTCCATGCATATATATTGCACGTTTCTTTCGGATTGCAGTCATCGAGGAGTAATGGCACAACTAACTAACCACTTCATCATCCCGCTTTACAAGCTAATATTTTAAGAAGATCCACCTTGCATTTCATGGGGAGAAATTGAGGTGATAGCAGACATTGTAGATCGGTATGCCTCACTAGGTGGAACCTTCCTTAGATTGTTCGACGGAGAGAAGCCTCTGCATGTTTTACCAAGGTATGCCACCAATAATCTTGTCATGCAAGAAGTTTCATATCTTCAAGCCACAGGGTTATTAGTAGCCTTGCACAGGAAGAAGAAAGCACCATGGCCCACTCTTCCTTTTCAAATTGGATTATACCAGATAAAGAACTTGAAGGTCATAGATACTGAGGGAAAGGAGATAGTGAAGTTTGCATTTAGTACTTGGGACTTTATTCCATATGATCCCCGTAAAATTTGCGAAGACCAACGTGCGAGAATTTACATTCAACGGCTCAACGAGACATTTCATTAGGGAAAAGAGGTTCTGTGGAGGCATTGCTACAATGCATCTAGAATCTATGAGATGGTCAATTTAGCAAGGACTTCACAGGTTGTTCCACAAACGGCAACAATTCTTGAAGAAACAATAGCATAAGGTAGAAATCCCATGTAGGACAATGGAAAGAGAAAGATCTCCGATAGTCAAGAGGAAGAACAAAAATACAAGATAAAAACATATCCTATTATCGTGAAATCATCTTTAGCAGCAGAAGTAAAGAGGAAACAAAGGATACAGAGAGTAAAGTGGAGGAAGAGAGAAAAGTACAGGTTGCAAGAAGAACATAAGTTGAAGGAAGAATAAGAGTAGAATCAAAAGCAGGAGGAATAACAAAGGCAAGGCGCAATGACAGAAGAAATAATGCCGATATAGGTTGAAGAGAAGGAACATAACCAACAAATAATTGAGGAGGATTATGAACATATGTAGGATTGGGAGCTTGCTAAGGAGATTGAGCACATGATTGAAGTAACAGACATGGAGATGGAATAGGAACCGTAGAATGAATATGTTGATATGATGCACCACAAGTCACCACTCAGTCTCCACCACCTCTAGCAGTAGATCTAGCCCTAAGAAAGGAAGGGGATGTTGTTCCAGTAATGGATGTGTACAATCTGTCATTTGATGAGTTTTATAAGAGGATTGTACACGCATGGAGAAAGCATTTTTTGGATGATCACGCATCACCTACATTTCTTATAGAAAGGCTAATAGTGATGGACACCACGAAGCATCCAAATGCCATTACCGAAGCCAAATTGGCCTTTGCAGAAGAACCGAGACATTCAGTATTTGACATTCGAGAATGAGCAATTGGAAAAAAAACTTGCAAGATGCCAGACAAGGAGTAGAACAATTTCGTGCAGCAGTGTAGAGTGTATTTTCTACACACGCTTACTTGGAGGAGGTGAGAGTACCGATACTTGCTAAAGTATCAACAATTGGAGAAACCACATGGAAGCTCTATGAGGGGTTTGTGACCATACATAAATCAGTTGTCTATTTACATGGTCTACAACAGCAAAGCAAAGAGTTTGTTAAAACTCTCAAGAACTTACAATCTTCCATTACTTATGTGCAAGAGTGGACAGTGCAATATAAATGGGCATTGCTTGACATAGTGAAGAAAATGAAGCCATAGCTAGAGCTGGAGAAAGTGAGAATTCAGATGTTGATTCAGAACAACAAGCATCTCGCCTCATTTAATGGTAGAATTCAGGCCTCATATGTACAGTTGTTCAATAGTTTGGATGTCTTGGTGAAAATACACAAGATCCCATCAGTTGGTTCACTCACCAAAGTCAAACCCAGGAACCAAGTCCGGCAAGATATTGAAGAGTACTTGGAGCAACTTAGACATATTTCCACCAAGGAAGATTTGGAGTTGAATAGACAAAACATACAGAACTACATCGGTGGTCTTGTCCAAATCAGGAAAAATGTTGCTCATGCTTTAGAACAAACTTGAAACTGGTTCCAAGACATTGTACTTGAATTTCATGGATGCTAGAGTCTGATTCCATCTAGAAACCACACGTAGTTTAGGGAAATCATCACAAAGTACCGAGCTTGGAACCAAAATGTCACTGAGAAGCATCGAGTGGAAGTTCCTGAGATAGAGTTTTCCCAAACTCAAGCATCATAGTGTTGTGTCTTTTTACGCTGTCAAGTTGCCTCTACCCTATTTTGTCTTAAATGGGTACAAGTGTAAAATGTATTGTTATTTATAATTATGTTTCAAGTGAAATTTCGAGTGTCACTATTGGAATATGAAGATTCATGATGTAATGCAATGAGACATTTTGTAAATAAGTTGAAGAGTCACTCCCTCTTGTTATAAATAGAACCTCATAACTCATGCAACATGATTTTGGGAGACAAGCTTTTGGTTGCGAATAGGCTTAGAAGGAACTTGGGAGTATTTTGAAGAGCCTTGGTTTCTCCATAGCATAGAGCGAGTATACTTGTTTGGAGGAGCAGGTGTTGTTGACATTAATGTTCCATTATTGTGGCTAGTGGTCCGTAAATGGTGTATGTATGAATGGAACTTTCATTTATAATAAAATCAGAGCCAACACACTTTCATGCATATGTTGTGAATATAGTAGGACTAATATTTTTGTATTTTCAATGTATGTTATTTAACTTACGCTTATGCTTATGAACTATTTTGTTTTCATCTGTATGAATCTTGTTGAATGCATGTTGTTGTATTAATTCATCACTTTAACTTTTGGACTATTCCACATCTTATCTTGCAATGTCATTACGCTCATGCATTCCCTTCAAGTTGAGTACTATTATAGGCTTCCAAGGGTTGTGTTTCCTTTTCCCTTCTTATGTTGGAATCTTCATGCATTGCACTTGAATTTTCACAGGGTCACACACTTGCTCTCACCCAAAGTTACCATACTTCACTCTGTTATCGCAGTCAAGGCATAAAATTACCACCCATTACTGGGAATCCTAATCCAAACTGTGTGAGGTCTAGTTGAGAATTCATATCGGGGAGATACCTTGAATGTTGGTGGGTCCAACACCATTAATAGGGCGAAAAATTTTAGGAAGAGGCCACAATTTTAGGAAGTGACTAGAATTCAAATATTTGACCAACGTTGACTTTTGTTGACTATGATTTGTTAAAGATGGATTGAAGGAGGGTTGACTTGGGCCTACGTGACAATCTTGGTCTTGGTCTTGGTCTTGGGTCTTGGATATCTCACTTTGATCTTATTCTACAAGAAAATAATTTTCCTGGCTTTTACCCTTGTGGGGTTTTTCCCTTGGCTTGGAGCCCAATTTCTTATTTTCTTGTATCTTGTGATATTCCTAATTTTTTACTTGTGGTAATTTCTTGATGAAAGAAGAAAACATACTAATCTAATAAATAATCTGACAAATTCAAAAGCAATTATCAAGTAAGAGAAATCAACCCTAGTCTACATGCACTATGATTTCTCAACATGGTATTCGAGCTAGGGTGAAGGGAAGACAAGAAGTTTGAAGATCACTTCTAGTTGGATTATTTGAAGAAAACCCTTTAGTTGTTATAACTCCTTTGATAAAAGGCTGAAGAAGATATAAAATCATCATGAAGTAGTGACATCTATAGCAATAATCCAAGAGTTGGATATGAAGTTAAAAATGTATAACATCTAAGGTACGTGATACAAGAAGGGTAAAATGTTGGATTAGAAGAATATAATAAAGGATTGAATCTTTGTAATATCTTCTCGAAAGAACACAAACCATCTAAATAATAAATCATTGTAAAATACGAACTCCCTGAAGAATATTTTATATGAACTTTTATGAGGTAATCCTTCTCTATTCACGTAACATTCAAAATATCCAAGGCATCCTCTATCTCTATGATGTGAGTTTCAAAAACATATCTATCCATGTGTTGATGCATCTCTGCAATATGAAATTCAGTATCCTTGTATGGACCTATGACAATATCTTTGTGTATGATAGTCTCTCTATAATGTAATCTTATGATAGTCTCTATGATGTGTACCATAACAAAATAATTATGATATGTGACAAAAAAAATGACAAAATTTGGATATCTAAATATGAATTGAATATCCTTGTATGGCATGTGAATGGGATTTTTATACAAACCTATGGCACTTCTCTTAAACAATATCACTATACAGGTTCAAAGGCATTGTTATTCGATTAATACACAAAAAGAATCGCAGGCAATATATCATATAATTATATATATATATAGTATATATATATATATTATAATAATATATATAATATATATATATATAATATATATATCAAACAGAGTAGGAAATTGATGTAATATTTACAAGGACAAAAACAAATATCTAAACATGTGACTTCTATGGACATCTGAATCTTTTATGACACTTCAATACACAAAAAATTTATGACACTATGACATACAAGTTCTGAAATCTCTATGGCATTGTGCCTATGTTGCATTTGAGTTATGTGACATATATCTCTCTTTATATGATTCTCTATGACCCGATTCATTGAGGATATAGATTTTGGAGATACATTCTTTTCAATAACATAGAAGTAGCCTTTGCTCAAGTAAAAGCCTAATACATGAAGAACAAAGTATGGTGCGAGGGCCAGGCTCTGGAGAAACAATATAAGATATATTCGGTCAAAACTATGAGGTGTGAAGGACATAATTAAATTTTATGCAATGGACAGGGCTTATATATGAAGGATTGACGTTAAGACATGTCAACGAAGATCATATCTGAAGTTATATACCAAGACATTGAGTAGAAAACTTATCAATGTAAGAAGTAGTGTTATATCTTCCTATATGAAGGACCGTCATATATGAAGTTTATGAAGAAACCACACTATTAAGAATTTTTCATGAAGCTGACATATCCGACATTGAATCCTGAAATAAAATTCCTAAGACCATGAACAATATAGGTTTTTGTAATTAAATCTCTAGTGTGATTATAGAACTTTGCAGTTTGTAAGTGGCGGGTCTTGAATACTTTGGCATATAGGGTTTTTAAACCTAGAAAAAATTTGAATAAGAAGAAAAGCCCTAGGAATAGAAACACTAACAAATTGTTTCCCCTATAAAAATAAAAATCTAGCTTGACAGGAATGAAATCATGGTGATATGGAGACAAAGTTGGTGAACATGTCCAGTATTAAGAGGGAGCTAACCCTCTTCAAAAATATAATTACCCTACATTTCCTTGATTAATTCTATAACTATTTTATATTTTTACTATTCGTTTTTTTCTTTCATAATTTTCTAATAAAGGTTGCTAGCCAAGTCAAGATCTATCTAAGCTTGATTAGTAGATGGAAGAATTGAGAGAATGTGGTAAAGCATGAAGATGAAGAAGGAAGAAGGAAAATTCAATTAGATGGAAAAAAATTCACCTACCTCAGTTGGAAAGAGGGAAATTTGATTGGTTTGATTGATTGGGTTGATAGTACTAATGAAGATTGGAAGATAATATAATTTCTTGGAAGAACATGAAATAAAAAACCATGTTATGAAGAAAGAAGATGCGAAGACTTATGCGTTCAACAATGAATAAGTTTGGCTCCGTAAGATGTTTGATGAAATACTTGTTAACATGTTGCACCCATGTAAAAGTTGACAAAGATCCAGGAAGGTCGAAGCTTAGAATGATGTAATGCAAGATAGGAGCCCTACAATATACAACTAGATCTCCATGTGTTATAGACATATTTGGGCACTGCAACCCCAATCTTATATGTCGATAAACCAAGGGATCTTTAACTCCTAAAAGTGTATTTCACACCCTAAAGGATCATGGTCAACTGATTACATCATTCCCCAGAAGTTCCACCTGAAAAACCACTCAAAACTGGCCAAAACTAGACCATACTGACCGCTCCACTGTCAGGGTGTGATGCATACTGGTGTTAGAAAATTATATATTACGGAGCAATGGAACACATAAAATATTGCAGAAATATAAACACAGAAAACGCACAAAACAAGAGAGACACAGATATACGTGGTTCACCCAGTTTGGGCTACGTCCACCTCGAACAGCCAGTCCTTCCTTTCTATTATCCAGCAAAATGAAG
>APFE031142988.1:68131-78533 GCA_000404065.3 Pinus taeda | reverse complement strand
TCTTGTCGATATCAGCTTATTATCAAAGAATTTGACTTAGGAACAACCCTTTCAGTACTTTGAAGCTTGCATGCCTCAATGGCAAGTTTCTCACTTCCGGCGACAGGTTTACATCAATGGCCTTCGACCGAAAGATTTTTCGTAGTGTTCGACATTGGATCATATATTCACACCATGTGAATTGTACTGTAGTACCTTGAGGGTCATTATCATTATCAGTGATTCGTCTCACGTCTATTAATAACTTACATTATTGGCTGTTAATCAGGCGATCTCTATCCATGTTCGACTTCAGGACATCTTTTCACATGGATCGACTTGTACATCAGGTGAAAATTGAACGAGTTTGAAGACCCTGGATCTAGTTTCATCCATCTGCGCTGCGATATATTCAGGAATATAAAGGCATCAAATGTACACAGAAGCTACACAAATAATCATCCAAGCTAAAGGATGATGACTCTACATATAAAGAATCACCAGTCTGCATCTGCAGACGATTATCTATTCTATGTACATGAAAATGAATTTATAAAGTTGAGCATGGGAATGCCCGCCTCAACTAGACCATGGAAAATTATATTGTGATAATGTATTGTATTGTATCTTATACAGGTCACCTTCCAGGTTGAATACCTCAGATCCTCATGATAAAGCATTTCATTCGACATCAGAAGATTTACGACTTCATGTTTTAGGGGGCAACTATTATAGACATATTTGGGCACTGTAACCCCAATCTTATATGTTGATAAACCAAGGGCTCTTTAACTCCTAAAAGTGTTGTTTCATACCCTAAAGGATCATGGTCAACTGATTACATCATTTCCCAGAAGTTCCACCTGAAAAACCACTCAGAACTGGCCAAAACTGGACCATACTAACTGCTCCACTATCAGGGTGTGATGCATACTGGCTCCTACACTAGCTAGGTGTGATGCATACTGAAGAGGCCTTTTGTGGGGTGCGATGAGTGAGAATGGACAAATGTCTGAGACAGTTTGCTAAGTGGATGCTCATGGAATCTTCTAGAAACTTCTCCCATGACACTTGCCTCTCTGAATTCGCCGAGGGATGAGTAAGAGATCCTTTAAATCTCCAAGTGGAACCAAGAACAACAAGTGGAATGACACTAATCAAAAACCCAGAGGTGACTCACACCCTTGCAGACATCTATAAATGGATCCCTCATCTGAGAGATCTGGAGGCTAGAATTTTGTAATTTGTAATGAAGTGCTAATAGTTTGTCCTTGAGAAGGAACATTGTATTTTTGGGTGATCTTGCTTTTCATGAGGTGAAGAGGCTTTGATGCTGGGAGGATGATGCTGGATCAGACAGCTGGGTTGTAATCCTCTCTTCTATTATTAATAAATTTCTTTGAGTTTTCCTCCATACAATCGTGTATTTGTGAATGTTGTTATTTGTAAATGCCATTGTATGCTCATTGTATTTCTAATTCTGCAATGCTTATGATATCATAGATCGAGATGCTTTGATGGTGTTTTTCTACTTCGTTTCTACAGGCATTCTCTAAGCGAGACAAGTAGGAGAAGAGTTGCAAGCTCTATCAAGGAGGAGAGAAATCAAGCAAGGAGTCAAGCGAAAGATCTAGGTTGGTCCCTTTGCTTCTCTCTTATCTATCACACATAAAGGAAATCACAATTTTCTTTGATTGTTTTTTTCTAGGATAGCTACCAATCCTAGTGGGACTAGCAGATCGAAAAGACACTAGATTTCCCAGAAACACCATGGAAGAACAAGTAGTTGAAAAATGAGACAAGTTGAGGCTTGTGGTTATGTCTCCCTAGTTTAGAGGGAGTAAGGATCTCATCCCTAATTGGGAGGGAGTGATCGAGGACACTGTATTCCCCATGTGTCATGCACTATGACCAACACTAATGGTAGTAAGCCTAGTGAAGGAACTAGTAGGGATAATGGAGGATTGGATAATCATATGGGACCGATACTACATGAGGATTGGGAATCCAAGACAGGAGTAGTCCCAAGGACCAATACTCTTTGAGGATAGGGTAGGGTATCCAAGATAAGAGTTGTCTTGAGGAGGATCAATATTCTTTGAGGATTGGGAATCCAGTATAAGAATATTCCTCTAAGGACATACCTAGTGAACATCTGAATGGGGTATGTGCCTTTAGAGGCAGTCATGGTGGTGTCCCAATGTATGCCTCCCAACATTGTTCTCTAATCTAGTGGAGAGTTAAATCTTATCAATCAAGGCCTTGCTACTTTGTAATTGACAATCTAGGTTATGATGATGATGCTTGATGATTCTTATCAATCTAAACTCTTCTTATAAGAATATTTCAATTTGAGAGTATCTATGTGTCTTGTTGTGTAATTATGATTACTTACCTAGTTAAGAGGGAGTGCTGAAAAAGTATAATGAGGTTCAATCTTCATAATTATCATTGTACTTGTATTAGTATGCATTTCTTGTAAAAACAAAAAGAAGAAAAACAAATTATTATTATTATCTTCTAGTCAAAGCATGTTCTTCATGCTTCTAGGGTTTATTGAGTCAATAAGAAAAAAATTCATAATTCAAAGTCCCATTTGGACTATTTGTAAGAAAAAAAAGATTTGTATTGAGTCAAAACTGTAAATTTTGTCACCTAAGACCAAGTCGGCCCTCCAGATGGAAAAAATATTGAAACCATAATGTGTGTCTCTTCATATGGTAAAAGAACTATATATTGGAAATTGTGCTCCACATTTTGGAAACCAATTCGATTTTTGTGAAATCAAGAATAAAATCAGTGAAATCAAAGGAGAGAGAAATATCTATTTTCTTCCCTAATCTATCCACACGTACAAGATTTTTCTATGGCATTTTAGAGCTCGTACAGGGCTGAAATTTTAGGGCCGCAAATTTTCGGAAGAAGTCGAAACTTTAGGAAGATACCAAAATTCAGAGATTTGACCAATATTGACTTTTTTTACTATGATTTGTTGAAGATGGATTGAAGGTGGGCTGACTTGGGTCTATGTGGTATTTTTTGTCTTGGCCTTGGGTATTGGCTATCTCACTTTGATCTGATTCTATAAGAAGAAAATTTGTCTGGGTTTTCCCCCTAATGGGGTTTTTGCCTTGGCTTGGAGCATAATTTCTTGTATTCTTGTCTCTTGTGATCTTCATGTTTTTGTAATTTTTGTAATTGGTTATTGAAATAAGGAAACATAAAAATATAATAAATAAGCCAACAAATCCACAAATAAGTATCAAGTAAGAGAAATCATCCCTAATCTACATGTGTTATGATTTCTCAGCATAAATATCCCTGCTATATATGTGTGTGGGTGGGTGAAGGACATATTGAATACCAAAACTCATGGGGATTGGTTTTTTGTGTTTTGTTGAATGCTTCATACATTTTTTGTTTCACTATTGTCTTTATACTTAGATGGTTGTTTTGACTGTTGATTTTTTACATGGCCATGGTACCATGTTTGTGGTTTTGCATTACTATTATGAGATTTTATGGTCCTTCATTTTCTTTTTCTTTGAGTCATAGCCATTTTTGGGTGAAAAAATAGGACCAATGAAATTCTTGAAAGTGTTGAGTGAAACCCAACATAAAAACATAAAACTTAGATGAAGTTGATGTATGAAATAGAGGGAAGGAAGAAGGATAGAATAGGTAGGTAGGCTAGTTGAGTCCATATAAATAAATGAACAAAAACATGATGGACAAGTGGGTTGGTTGGATACATTGGATTAAATGAACAATAACTAGACAACCATGAGAATGAAATAAAAAAGGGAAGACTCTCAATATTTGAGACTGCAAGACCAAGATACATCCATATTCATTCTCTACATTATAACACAAATAAGGAATAAGGGAAATATGTGGAGGTTGAGAAGAAATTACAGATGAACAACACATGTATGAAGTGTTGAGTTGGGAAATTTTTGTATAATGAGAAAAAATGAAAAAAACAACAAATAGTGTTGTTGATGGTAGCAAGGTCAAAGGGTAAAAAAAATAAAAAATGGGTAACGAATTCCTTGGATGAATTGGGAACTATGATTCTCAATTTTATAAATTCTTTGCATGGATATAGGAGGTCCTCTTAACCTTGATTTTGATGACATATGTGATTATTTATGGGTTATATTTATGAACATGGTAATGGTTAAATTAATATGTTAAAATGTCATTCAAATTGACAGGTTCTATCTGGGGTTATTCGCGAGGAAGAATGACTAATCATGTTTATGAATTTAATACATGAATGTATGGCATGTTATGATTCCCAGTTATATGAGGAATCCATCGAGAAGGAGAAAATTATTTTTTCTATTCATTTTATTGGCATGTAATGATGAATTTCATATACTCATGTTTATATCATGATAATGAAATTCTAATTATGAAAAGTTATTGGGATAGGTAGACCACCCAGGATTGGGGGTTGCTTGAGCCTAGGAGAAGTGATGGGCAAAGACAATGTAGTCTCTCGATTTTTGTGATGTTGTGTAATTTATATATGTGTATGTGTTGTGTAATGTGTATATGTGTATATGTTGTATTATGTGCATATGTTGTACAATGTGTATATGTGTATGTGTTATATAATGTGTTTAGGACATGCATGTATGGGATTCTCTAGTCCCGTGTGTTGTATAATGTGTTTGGGACATAAAGGTATGGGATTTTTTGGGCCTATGTTATTATTAGGATAGGAAAGCCACCCGCGATTAGGGTTTACCTGGGCCTGGGAGAAGTGTTGATATTCCTGTCGACAGAATACTACCAGGATTAGTAGTGCACATATTCATGGTATAGTGAATGAGATTATTTAAGTGTGTGTGTGTGTGTGTGTGTCTTCCATTGGATGATTTATGGGTTTATAAATCAATATAGTGTGTAGGTATCGAAGACTAAATATCACGTGGAATACCTCCACCACAAGACAATTGACTGGTTTTGGCAATAAATCCAGTGTGTTTGTGTGAGTAGAAGAGAAGAGAAGATAAGGCTAAAGATTGCATTGAGTGTATCCACCAATGAATGCTTCCAGGTTTGGAACCATCTCAATGCATGTGAGTTGAAGAATGGGTGGAGTTGTGAGCACTGCTAAGTGATGGCCAAGTTTGGAAAATCACTTAATATGTGTGGATCATAGAAGAAAAAAAAACAAAGATAAGTATCATCTATTCCATTTAAGGATTTCCTAAGTTATTACCATGATTTAGTTTTAGTTAAAATTTTGATTTATGATGATTATGGACTAATTGGTTATGCTATAATAGGAATAAAATGAAATTGTAGGGTTTACTTCATGGAAAAATCTACTAATGAGGTATACTTTAATTTTATTGCAGTTTCTTCATGATAAGTCTAATTAAAAATATGTTTTCCTATGATGTAGGAAGGACATCTGACTACTCAATTTGGGTGAGCTAGCTAAAAGTTAAAACACAACAACTTGAAGATGGAAGAGGGTGCAACAACATACCAGAATTGGAAAAGCCTCAAGAATACGGCCATTTTGAGGATGCTAGAACAATGATACCCATTGATTTCCAGGAAGTATGTCATGACTGGCATGAATATATTAAGGTATGGAATTGCCTTGGATTATGAGGACTCTTCTAGGGTAAGGAAGAGGAACCAGATCACCTAAGGAACTGAGAATCAGAGAAGGGGATGTCAAGACAAAAATGTGGTTCTAAAATGGTCATGGGAATTATGGATTTGGATCAAGGGTCACATTGGGTGTCTTTCGGGAAGCAATGAGCCAAAACTATTGTTGAAAGATCATTGAGCAGAGTGGAAAATAGTGCTATCCATGGAGGTAGGAAACACTCCAGGAAAAGAAAGTCATCAAGATAGACGAGGCACCTCAAGAAGCATTAAAGATCGATAGAGAAGTCGTTAATTTAATGAATTTTTATATCCATTGAGTTGATGAGAAAACAACCATGTGTGTAAAATCTGATTGTAACTAAGTTTTACTTATAAAGCTCACAATGACACATGTTTGGGTCAAGCATGTTTTGTATTTGTGTTCAAGAATAATAACACTAAGGACAATGTTCCTCCAAGAAGGTGGGGTTTGTGACAACCCCTTTGGGATAATACCCTCTTTTTAATACTATAACATTTTCTAAAATTAAAATATAACTAGTTGAGAGATGGGGCACAAATTCCAGAGCTTGGGGAGGGAGATTGCTTGGAAAAATTGGAGAATCTTGGTTACTTAGTGTCAATCATGGGAGGCTGACTGGTGTGCCTTAATGGGTTTGATTACGCATTAATTAAATTGGATTCAATAGGAATATATCATGTATCTCTCTTAGGCAAGTTCACAAGCAAAAGGGGAAAAATTGAAAAGTTGGACTATACTAGTAGGAAGGGAGTAGGTTGAGAGAGAGAGGGAGTGGTGTGGAGAGATAGCATGAAAACACTCCCACAAACCACACATATTGAAATATAACCACCAATTGCATATTGTGTTTGGCCATGAAAAACATGCCACAAGCACCTACAATTGTAACATAATGAGGGGAATTGGCAGAAGAAAGAGACATGATGAGAAATGGGAGTTTCATAAATGATTTCCATGACATAATGGAGGAAGGAAACCTAGACTAAAAGAAACAAATAAAATAATGAATGGGAGAGATCTAGTAGGGGGAATAAGAGAATAGAGACCCAACATAAAGATGAAGAAAAAATAAGGAGAAAGGATTCCTTGGAATAGTGCAAGGCGAAATGGAAGAATAGCAAAAGCGACAACCTTCTGAGGAGTGGGAGTGCAACACTATCTTACAACATGTATATGAAGATGACACATAGAGAGAGGAGATGTAGTGAAAATAAAGGAAGGGGTAGAGAATCCCTAGGGAGAACACAAAGAGAAGAGCAAATCGATTACTACATTGTGTGATAGAATGCAAAGGAAGGGCACATGACAGAGAGGCATCAAAGAAGTGGAGTGTGTGTAGAAGAAAATAAATCATACATGATTGAAGGAAGGGGACATTATAGAGGAGAGAACAAAAGAGTGGAACATACACTAGAGGAGAGAACTCTGCCTCAAGGGAGTGCACATGAAGGAATAGTGAGTAAATAAGTAACATGGGAGAAAAAACTCGTTGGAACCTACCTACTACAATGGCAAATAAAAGAAGGCATTGTCTTTGGGTGTTATCTGATTTATAGTGCTCCAGTACCTCTGGGTTCCTGGTTTAAGGTAGAAGCATTGGGGTATATCAAGTATTTGGTTGTTAGGTGGCGATAGGTGAATCTATGGATGCCACGTGGTTGATCCCAGTGATGTGGTAAGAGGTTATTGACTAAACCTTTAAATGGCCATATATTTTGATCCAAGAGTCGGATAAAGGCATTTTTTATATCAACGAAAAGCTCTCTATGAGCCAGATGAAATGGAAGAGGTTATGTTAATATTTGAGGAGTTTGAAAAAATGATGAAATTTTAAGACCCCATATCCATAATAGGACTTTGGAGGTTCAGTCAATGATAGTAATGCCTTCTTCCACCCTTCGGATGGTCTATGAGGTGGATGGGGGTGTTACACCACCATAATCATGATTACTTAAAAATTTAACCTTTTGATATATGCGATGAGACCATGTTGCTTTCAAAAGTTCAAGTGTTAAATATATTAGTTTAAAATGGGTACCATTTACATCTATGGTAATAGTGCATCCATTGCAAAGTTTGAATTGTGCTAGGTATCTTATAACAAAAGAAGGCATATTTTCATTGCACATAGATAAAGCTTTGAAGTTATTAATATTAACAACATGGTTGCATTCACTACAAATTTTAATATAACATGGTCACAATTTTTACAAGGTTGAACTATGTGAATGTCATGATGAGGTTGCAATTTTCACAAAATTTTTACTACATTGTTGCCATGGCTAAGACACCATAAATATCTTTCAAATGATGTTCCATGGTATTTCAATTTAACCTCTTCGAAAAAAATTATCACAATATGTGTGGTTGCAATTATTTCAATTTTTAATTATTTTGATGGATGTAATGTGGTGACATTATTCCAAAAGATAGAATATTTCACTTATGCTTATCTCACTTATGCACAACAATGAAAAGGTTTAAAAAGCAACTAAATACAATATTTTCTCAGAGAATGTCATGTGAAAAAATCAACAACACTAAATCCTAGACCTAATTAAAACTATTTTTTAATGGATAAAAATCAATAATAATAATTTCATAGCATAAGGATTTTCTGATGAACAAATTATCGATATACGACGTTTATGTAAAGGAACAAAAATACATAAAGGCATGAAAGTCAAGATAACCAAGAATTCCCTCTCACCCACCAAAAAGAGGATATACTTTAATGAGATAAGTTCAAAAAGTAAGAATTAAAAATTTAGTACGGGTTTGTTGACATCAACAATGAGTTGCATCCTCGATATTGTAATTTTTGAGAGTTTATTGCCACTCGCCCTTGCCATCACTTTGAGAGGCATCCTTATATTTCCATTACAATTTTTTCACTTGTAAGGTGCACCTTCTTCCATTGTCTCAATAAGCCTTACACATGCATTTGTTCCATTTGCTAGTGTTGTAACACCCTTTATTGCTACTAAAATGCTATATTTATGGTTCAACTACATTTACAATTGTTACATCTATAATTGTTGTATCTATACCATTTTACTTTAAAGTTGCCATATCTACAATTATTTCATGGAATCAACATGTTCAACTAACAACTTTACATCCATGCTAGGAGGGCTAATCTCCATTGTTGCTTGAGATATTCTTGGTGAGATCATTACTTAATGATATTACCAATCATATATGGAAATGGTTTTATACATTTTTTATTTTTCATTAGTTAATATATGGAAATGGTTTTATACATTTTGAATTTTTCATTAATTGATTCTTGCAATTATTCTAGGGAGGAATCACAAAGATTGCAACACTATGAAGAATTTTAATCTCATCTATGGTGAGTTTTATCTTGAATTCTATTTGTATTTAGCATGTTTGTCGATTGAGAAAATTGTGGAAAAATTAATCCTCGACATGGAACATTAATCCTCGACATGGAATAGTTGAGCTTTCTCATCCTTGAAGAAGAGGAACCTTGTATTTGGATATGCATCTTAAGTAACTTTTTTTTGTAAGCTTGGTGGTACTACATCTTCGCCACATCCAGTATATCACCCTGATTGGGGTGGGGAATTAAACCAGTGACTTCACATCAAGGAGTGTCTTAACAGAGCACCTGATTACCGTATATCCAAGACTTCATGGATGCATATCAAGTAACTTGAATTACACATACAGATTCAAATGTTTGTTTATGTGATGTTGATGATGAATTATTATGATGATGTTATTCCATGATTACATAAGCATATAACTCAACAACTTCAGTTAACATCCTTATTAATTCCATTATACATTGAAGTTTACTAAATCTTCTATGGCCCTTATCACCATTGGTAGATATTTTCTTGATTTAATTATAGCATTGAAGCATGTAATTGTTTGTTAAATTGTAGCGGATCAAATTTATACTTTGTGTTATAAAGGCTCGTAAAGCTAAAGATGAATGTTAAACTTCAACATTTTTAAAAAACAATAAGAAGTCCTTAATTTAGTGGTTAAATATATAATAATAATGTCTCCTCAATTAAAAACCACGTAGTAAAACTAATAGATGACCATTTTCCGATCATTTTTTCTGGTCAATTTTGTTCATTATCCAGTACAAATTTTTAAAAATCATAAGTTTAAGTTTTTTAATTTGCAAAGCAAGTGTATTTTTTAAAACAAAAAATCACAATATGGTTAGAAATTGTATTACCCTATTTTGGTTAAAAATCCATTTCATCTATTAGATAGACTACGTCTTCAAAAAGTAATAAAAAATAAAAAAATAAAAAATGATTCAATTCAATTGTTATATTACAGGGTTGTTTTTATTAATAAAATTATATAAAATATTTTTTTGGGACAAAAAAAAGCATAATATGTATATCACTTTGAAATAAATTAAATAATAATTATATCCATAATCATGATATTCATAATATATAATTAGTAAACATATAAAAACTTTTAGAATTAAGACCATTGTGATCCATAATAATTATAACAATATCTTTCTGTAAAAATCACATAGGAGATATTCTCGTTGATGCGTTTTGATCCAGTGAGTGTGGTTCATCTTCAGGACAAGATGATGAACCAGATTGAGGCATTGAGATAAATAGATGTAGAGAGTTGTTAACTAACCGTTAGCGGGTAACAACTAGTTTGACGTTAGCTGTTACCCTTAGTCAAACCAGCTGTTACCCGTTAATGGCTAGTTAGCAGCTCTTTACATCTATTTATCTCAATGCGTTGATC
>APFE031142988.1:50506-67271 GCA_000404065.3 Pinus taeda | reverse complement strand
TTAAACACTAGCATAAAAGAATTAAATCTCTCTAGTGTAAGTATTTCCTCAAGTTTTGTTAAAAAAAAATGTATCTTAAAATAGTTGATTCAAGATAAATCCCAAATTAAAGAGAAATATAATAATCAACTAAAAATTCCTAATTCATCCAAATAAAATTATTGCATTATTAGTCTCTTCCTCTATAGCATTCACCTCAAAGTGCATTGAATTTGCATTATTTTGTTGGTTTTTGCATTTTTAACCAAAATTTCTAGAAAATGTTTAATATTTCTATTTTCCATATATTCAAAATTAGTTTTCTAATTTTCTAGAAATCTTATTTCTAATTTTCGATTGGCTCAACACTTCATTGGACATAATTCCCCTATTGGAAAGTGTTTTATTTTTTATTTATTTATCAGTGTTTGACGATTCGTTTTATAAAAAAATATCTAATTTTCCTAGTGGTTATTTCGTCAGTGAGTGCAATAACACTGACATTGACACTGTTCTGGTGTTTCTTTGCCTAATGATGCTAGAGTTGACGCATTTACAGGTCCTTTCTCCAATTAATATTTTCTTGTGCGGAGGCGATTATTACTTTTACAAATTTCCACATATTATAGCTTTAACATTTTATTAAATTCATTAAACTAATCATATTCTCCCACTTAATCATTTATTTCAAAACATGTAAACTCAAACATTCGTTAACACCTAGTGTTTAAAGTTTTTAAACAATGTGCGAAGTTTTGCATATACAGCAGTGTGGAGCTTTCTGCAAAGTGAAAGGATGTGGTTGTACATCCTTTACATAGGCAGGGGGGGCTAAACAAATATCCAATTAATATTTGCCTCTGCGAAGATGACTATTACTTTTACAAATTTCCACATCATAAGTACTCATAATTAAATTATTGAAACTATAGCTTTAACATTTTATTAAATGAATGAAATTAAACATATTTTGACTGTATTGTCCTACTCTAGTTGACTAACCTTGATATGCATTAGCATTGATTTAGCATTAAGGCTTACACATTGTTCTTTTTGGACCTTAGGTTGAGGATTTGGACACTTGACTCTATTATTAGTGGATATCATGATTATGTTGTTATCTAGTTGATGTTATGATGACAATAACTGTGATGGTTGTGTTTTTTTCCTAGTTGATGTTATGATGATGATAGTTGTGATGGATGTGTTCATTATGTTGGCTACTTGCATTTGCTTTGATTCACGGTGAACAATGATGTAAATGAATATGTCATGTTAATGATTTAAAATATGTTATTGTGTCAATGACTAACATTGTGAAACATTTTTATAATGATTATCGAGTATGGTAAGAGACCACCAGATTCACCCACATGTGATGAGTCGAAAAAATCTGGCTTAATGGAATTGAATATTTTGTCTTTGAAATTTTAAAGTTTAGTTTGAATTTTTGTTGTAAATGCTAATGATATGTTAGTGGTTGCAGGAACAGATTAGCCGCTTGGTCGAATGACTCACACATGGGTGATGGGGTTGTACAGATAGATGGAACTTCATTGGAGGCTTGGGACAACATCCTTGATTTCACCCACTAGCGCTCCCATTGTGATTTGGGTTAGAAGGGTTGGGATACCTTCACCTTGAAGATCACGATGTCATGGGGGAAGGCCTCATATTGGGCCACTCATGAGGAGTTTAGTGGGGGCATGCATGGAGTTGGATTACTTGATTCTCAACACCATTAGTCTCACTATAGAAGGAAACATGAGAGATGATAGTAGTCTTGCTGCTCCTAGATCTTCTCCTTGTAGTCACTATATGCTTGAAGGGAAAGTGACATGGAACCCCTGGGACTTCTAGGGAAGTTTTTGAAGGGAACAATTGACTTGGTACCCTTGACATCAAGAAGAATTTGTTAGGCATGGCACCTCTAGAACTTGAAAGGGAAGTTCTTAAAGGGCACAAACGACTTGGAACTCTTGGCATTAAAAAAAAAAAAAAAAAATATTGAAGATAATCAAGATATGAAAATCCTACTACTTCACATAAGGTGGTAAGTGAGTTTTTATAACCAAGGCAATTAAATCAAGAATAAAACTTGGGGTAAAGGGAGAATATGAAGAAATAAAAATATTGTACCCCTTGAGAAATCTACCCTTCCCATGTTGGAAAACAATAGGCAGATAATGTACATAAGTAGGAAGAGGGACATAGATTTAATTAGAAATATTAATCCTAAAATAGTTAAACTTCATTAAGAAAAGGGGGTGGTGAATAAAAATAAATATTAACAAATTAAATTAGAGAAATTTAAAGAACCACCATGTGGAAAGATCCAATATAGGAATTCTAACATACCCCCTTATTTTACCATGGTAAGAATGTTATTACCATAAAATCTGGTCCCCATTGTCCGGCCATGGAAATGGGATTAGGAGGGTCGCACCCTTAGCTTCCTTTTTCTTTTCCTTCCATTCACTTCTATATATTTCCTTCTTTCACTTTCTTATGCACAGGGAATGGGAGTCACCATTTCTTTGTTGCCATTCAGCAGTTCACCATGAGCTCTTCCAACAAACATGTGAGTGGATGTCAGGATATATGTATCTCCCTACTCCACGACGCCATCTCATGTCCCGACAACCAACCTCCCGACCTCTGACCTAGTCAGGGTCAACATGTTAGTTGTGAATCTGTTTATCAACACACAACCCGACCTCTCAACCTTTGACTTAGTCAGGGTTGGCCCATCTTGGAGCTCATAACTTTACTTCCTTCGACTTGCCAACCCCCGACCTTCAACCCAGTCGGGCCGACATATCAATTGTGCTCCTTTCTATGATTACATAGCATGAACTCTTGACCTCCAACTAAGTTGGGATTAACATCGCTTTACTTATGTTACCACCAAGATTTGGTTTTTATCTCCAACCTTTGGGTTATTCACCTGGCCACATGGAGTTTGTAGATAGTCCACATCATTTTTCCTTTAACCAATCACGCAAGAGGAGAGTCTGATTGCTCTAATATAAAGCTTTCTTGCCTATGATTTTGATTTGCAAGAGGATAAGCCTTATCTGATCCTTCCCATAAGCTAGGGATTCCACTCCCTTATGCCATAATGAATGCTCTTCTCTCACATTCTATGATGGCTCGGTCAAGGGACTTTATCTCTACACAATGAAAGGCCTTCGGTAGTGATCTTTGCACTCTCCCCAGAGACTACATCTACCACTGCGCAAGTTTCTTCGAGCTGGTCATTTCGATCATGGCTTGGTATCAAAAGTCTCTTCGGCCTATATATATACTTCAATATCTCACCACTCCATCGAAGTCAGATTAAGAAATTCCACAGTGTTACCCCTTCCGAGCTTGGGTGATAGCTACATTGAGGGGTTCCTACCCCGCGAGGCTTCTCTGCCTTTAGATAGGGAATTTTTCCCATAGAGGCAAAGGCGCTCCTTCAACTAATACCTAACGAAAGCGTGGCACTAGCTTTCGGGAGGCTTCCACCTCTCCTGCTACACGACAACAGTTCTAAAGTCCACACAAAATCTACAAGCAGCTCCTCGGTTCCACTCATGGGTTGTTGGAGCATTTGGCTATTGGCAGGGACCTGTAGTCCTCATCGCTAAAATGCCTATGGCGAGAATGGAGGCTTTTGTGCAAGTGAGGTGAAATACCATGGAAGTAGGACCATTGGGCATAATTGGCCTCGAGAACACTCCCTTGATCCTTCACATTGTTATGTGGACTTATCCCTCTTGTGAACAAGAGTGATATCCCTAGACTTCAAAGAACCCTAGTAATAAACAAATAAGAACTGCTACCTTTCTCTAGACTCTGATTGACTGAAAGAAAATACAATGATAGAGGCCTCTTATTGATTTTATGAAATGATTGATGAAGTCCCTTTCAAAGCTTCCGTCCATTCACTCCTTGATGCTTTAGTGTTTCTCTCATTGCTCCCCAAAACTTATCCAAAAATCCTAAAAGAGATCTTTATAGGCAAAGACAAACAATATATCAAAGCATCCAACATATAATCAAAGAGATAAATGGACTAATTAACCAATTATATACCATAAACTGATGAATATGAAATCATAATCTATGTAGGTGATCAAGGAATCCTACAAATTAGACCAACAAAGATGTAATTGAGAAAGAACAATCTATTTTATATTAATAAATTGGAGAAAATCCTTACAACCATATAGCCTTGATGTTGTAAGTCTCTTATAAAATTTCAACCCTTTCCCTTGCAAGAATAGCCTTCCAACCTAATTTCAACAGCATAAACCTACTTCCAATAGTCCTCCCCCAATCCTCAGACCTGTAGTAGCTTTATAGGACAAGAATGGGAAGTTATGGATCCATTCTCCAATGGATGAGATCCACTATTAATGGGATAGGGGTTCCACAAAGGAAGGGGAGTTGCTCCATGCTGGGAGGGATTAGGGGTGAATGGGAGCCCATTCAAAGCTTGTTGGTTGGGATATATGTTACCAACAATGCTTCTGGAATTTACTTTTTATTTTTACATTCTTTGAGTCATGTTCGCAAGTCATAGTGTAAGGTAGTGGGTACTTATGCCCAACTTTTAATACCCTTCTTTGTTTATGTTACAGAAATTAACTAGGAAACCATGAAGGTAGCCAAAACAGGGTTTTGTACCATGGGATCTAGGAATTCCAGTTTCTTTGGGATGATTTAGATTCTAACTTTGTAGGGGAATGTTCTTGAGACACATTGGTTGATAGTGAAAGATCCAAACTGATGGGAATTTTACTAATGTGACAAAATGATATGTAACACACATATTACTTTCCTAATGGCACAAAAACATGTAATCAATTACCCCGATGTATTCAATAATCGATTCTAGCCAACAAAGGGTCTTTCTTATAAATTGTACATTAATAAAAAGGGTCTCAAAACCTACTTCTCTTAACTTTTCAAGGTTTGGACTTGAAATAGATCATTGAGTTTATTAAATTTAGCTATTGTATTCTTTCTAATACAAATAAGCATTTTATTCAGAGAAAGAGTCTTCCTCTACTTTATAACTTAGGCACTATTATTATGGGGCTATTTTTCCACTCTAAAACTTAAGATACTCTGTGATTGCCATTGTTTAGTCTATTAACTTACTTACTTTTAAGTGCAAGCATAACACACCGGGGAAAATTTTAAGGATGGAATTTTATCTTAAAGTTTAGAAACCTTGGCAAATCATACTAGTCCCTAATATGCAAACCATAAAAAAAAATTATGATATTTTTGTAGAAATATTTATATTTCCAATGAATTTATATTAGTTGATATAATATTTTTGGCGATTTTTAAGGTAAAATATGCATGTGTATTGTTCTTTCACTTGAAACTAATTAAGTTAATAGCCTAAATAATGGGAATCATAGAGTATCTGAAGTTACAGAGTGGAAAAAGAACCTTGGATGGGGTTGTCATAGTCCCCTCCCCCTTGAGGGGATGTCTCCCTCGATGTTCATTTACGCCTATAAAATGCCAAAATTTAAAATGGTGCACATAATGTTCCATGGATATTTATACACATATCTCTATACAATATTTACAATTATACACGTGTGTTTTTAATGATAATTCAAGAAAGGATAATTAGATTTCATGGCATGAGCCATTTCCCACATGGCCTCCTCTGGCCCAACGCACTTCCACTGCACCTTGACTTGCTCTATGACTTGATTCTGAAGCATGAGACTCCAATCTAGAGTGCACATTGGTTCTGGTTGGAACTCTCCTTCTAGTTCCACCTATAACATATACCAATCAATCATATGATTAGAATCTTGTACATATATTTTAAGTAAAGAAACATGGAAAATACCATGAACTCTAGCTAATGGAGGTAAATCCAGTCTATATGTCACTGGTCCAATCCTCTCAAGAATTTCAAATGGTCCACAATTCCATGGTGCCAACTTGGCACATGTCCCCATTTTTAGGGAACTTTTCTTGGGTTTAATTCTCACGTAAACATGTTCCCCTACTTGGAACTCTCTATGTACCCTATGCTTATATGCATATCTTTTATGTCTCTCATGTGCCAATTTCAGATTTTTCTTTATGATCCAAACATGTTGTTCCGTATCCTTAAGCATATCAAATCCTACGGGCACTCTATTAACTTGGTCACTCTAGCTAATATGAGTATTACATTTCCTACCATATAATGCCTCAAAGGGGCTCATCCTTATGGACTCTTGGTGTCCATTATTGTATGAAAAATCCACAAGTGGATGATATTCTTCCTATTTCTTAGGTTGATGTATCACATACATCCTTAACATGTCCTCAAGGATTTGATTAGTCCTCTCTATTTTCCCATCTATTTATTGATGGTAGATTGTATAAATGATAATCCAATTCCCAATCCTATGAAAAATTCCTTCCAAAACTTGGAATTAAACTTAGAATATCTATTTGACACAATCTTCTTGGGAATGCCATGTAGTCTCACAATATCCTTTATAAATATTTGTGCTATATCACTAGTAGAATTGGTGGATTTTACTACCACAAAATGAGATACCTTTCTAAGTTTGTCCACCACCACTATGATTTCATCTTGTTGCTTAGCTGATTTGGGTAGTTCTATGATGAAATCCATAGAGAATACCTCCCACTTCCATTCTCGAATAGGGATAGGTTGTAATAATCTTGTCAGGGGTTTGCATTCAGCTTTTACCTATTGGCATTCCATGCATCTTGCCACAAAATCAACCACTTTTTTCTTCATATTTAGCTAGTAATAGTACCCTTTTACGCTTGTGAGGGTCTTTTGATACCTTGGTGGCCTGAGTAAGGCTTAACATGAATTTTTTTCATTATTATCCTTTTTATTTCATCGCTATTAGGCACATAAATTATGCCTTTAAATCTGAATAAGTCGTCTTAAGTGAGATGATATCCTTCATCCTCACCTCCTTGTGCAACGTTTCCTTCAGTTTCTAGTACTTTTCATCCAAATGTTCAGCACTTTTGATTCTTTCTTCTAAATTTGTTGCATAAAAACTTACTATTGCCAAGTGATTTACTTGGATTATCTTGCTCAAGGCATCAACAACCTTGTTTTCCTTTCCTTTTATGTGCTTAATCTCAAAATCAAATTCGTTAAGCATGGAAAACAATATTTCTTGCCTAGAATTAAACTTCAGTTGTCCAAACATATACTTGAGTCCACTATGGTATGATATGAGCATGAACTTCCTGCAAAGGAGGTAGTGCATCCACATTTTCAAATCATGCACTATAGTGGCCAATGCTAAGTCAGGTGTCACATAATTTTCCTCATGTTTATTCATCTTTCTGGATTCATAGCACACTACTTGCCCTTCCTACATGAAGACTCCATTGAGTCCCTCTTTGCATGCATCTGTACAAACCACGAATTCTTTATCTAGATTTGTGATTCTCAGCACTAGTGCACTAGTGAGAAATTGCTTCAACTACTCAAAGCTTTATGCACATTGTGTAGTCCATTCAAATATTTTTCCTTTCTTCTACAAAGTTGTAATGGGGTGATTGATTTTGGATAAATTATGAATATATCTCCTATAGTATCCTGCCAATCCCATGGATTATCTAATCTCATCCACATTCCTTGGACTTTGCCACTCCCTTATGGCTTTGATCTTTTCAGGGTCAACTAATATGCCTTGCTTATAGACGATTTTCCCTAGATAGTGTATCTATGGCTAGAAGAAGTCACACTTGTTGAGATTTGCATAGATCTTATGTTCTCTCAACAATTGTAACGCTTCATGTTCTTCTATTTTTGAGTATATTAAAATGTCTTCAACAAATACTATGACAAACTTATCCAAGTATGGACATAATACTTTGGTCATCAGGCACATGAATGTGGTCAAGGAATTAGTGAATCCAAGGGGTACCATTAACAATTCATAGTTCCCATATTTTGTTCTAAAGGAATTTTTATGTATATCTTCCTCCTTAATTCTCACTTGATGGTAGTCTAACCTTAAGTCAAATTTCGAGAAAATTGTTGCTTCTCTTAACTGATTAAAGAGATCATCAAACCTTGGTAATGGGTACCTTTTCTTAATGGTTACTTTATTCATCTACCTATAATCAATGCACAATTGAAGGGTTTTGTCTTTCTTCTTTACAAATAATACTAGTGCTCCCCAAGAGGACACACTTGGCCTTATGTAACCTTTTTCGAACATCTCCTTCGGTTGTGATTTGAGCTCAACCAATTCTAATGTGCTCATTCTATATGGAACCTTGGATGTTGGTGTTGCTCCTAGCACCAGTTTGATAAAGAAATATATATCCCTATGAGGAGGAAATCCATGAAGCTCCACTAGAAAAACATTTTCATATTGTTGCAAAACATAGTGCTTTTGAAGTAATTAAACCTCCTTGTTGTAACACCCTCCACCCACATCTACCCAAGCAACTGGCTAGTCGGGGTAAACATGCAAAGAGAGGCCACTATGATATGATTTGACCTCCCAAGTCACGTTAGGGAAGTGGAACCGATGGAAACACACCATACATACATTCAACATCAACATTAGGACCCTCAAGAACCAATCCAACCTTTCTGCCAACCAGCCCCTAGGTCCCACTCAGATTTTTGACCACTTGACCTCTAGACACTCTCATGCTATGGGTATGCGAATGTCTAGGGACCTCTGGATGCTCTCACTGTCTTTCATCAAGCCCAAAGTGCTTCCATTACACCTTAACTTTCTTGATTTATCGGTTTTGGAGCATGCGAACCATTTTCTGCAATATACATTGAGGCTCTAGATGAAATTCTCCATCTAGTTCCACCTGCAATACAGACCAGTCAATCACATGATCAACATCTTTAACATACTTCTTAAGAAATGACATATGGAAAACATCACGGACTTTCATTTTCAGAGGTAGTGCAAGTCGATATGGTATTGACCCAATCCTCTCAACAATACTGAAGGGTCCACAAAACCGTGGTGTCATCTTGGCACATGATCCAATCCACAAGTAGCTCTTCCTCAGTTTGATGTGCAAGTACACCTGTTCCCCAATCTAGAACTCCTTGAACGACCCGTTTCGATCTCCGTAACTCTTCCACTTATCCTATGTTTCCTTTATATTTTTCTTGATTACCTGCATTTCCTATTCCATGTTTGCCAACATGTTTGGTCCAATCAACACCCTACTAACTGGATCACTCCAATTTAAAGGTGTATTGCAACTTCGCCCATACAATACCTCAAACAGACTCATCCTCAAAGATTCCTAATACCCATTGTTGTAAGCAAACTCTACCAGTGGATGATAGTCTCCCCACTTTCACTGTTGATGCATCACATACATCCTCAACATGTCCTCCAATATCATGTTTACCCTCTCTGTCTGTCCACCAGTCTACAGATGATAAGTTGTATTGAAGGCCAACTCTATTCCCAAACTTGCAAACAACTCCTTCCAAAACTGGAAGTGAACTTTGCATCCCTGTCTAATACAATATTATTCGGAACACCACACAATCTGACCACATCTCTGATGAATACTTATGCTACATCGCTATCTGAGAATGTAGACTCCACTGGAATGAAATGTGAAACCTTTGTCAACATGTCCACACTAACCATGATGGAATCATGTTATCTCACTTTCCTTAGCAAACCTATAATGAAGTCCATGGAAATCACCTCCCATTTCCACTCTGGAATAGCAATCAGTTGTATCAGTCCACCTGGATGTTTACACTCTGTTGTCACATGTTGACAATCAAAACACCTAGCCATAAACTCTTTTACATCCCTCTTTAGGTTCTGCCAATAATAAAATCTCTTTGTCGTTGTCAATGTCTTTTGATAACCTGGGTGAATTGAACATGGTTTCGCATGAATCTCCCTCAAGATCACCTTCTTGAGTTTAGTACTGTCTGGTGCATATATTTTATCTTTGAACCTAAGAACTCCATATGATGTAAGGAAATATTACACATCTTGTGCACCTCCACCTGTACCTATACCTATACCAATACCGGTACCTATACCTGTACTATCACTTGTACCTATACTGTCACTTGTACCTATACCTGTACTAACACTTGTACATGTACGTATACTCTGCTGCAACCTGTGCATACTATCCATATATCTGGCATCCTATTGACCTACTTGCAAGATCATACTTGTAAATCTGTCCCATAGGAGCTCATAACTACTAAGTGATTTACCTATATTTTCCTACTAAGAGCATTTGCCACTCAGTTTTCTTTAACTTTGATACACTTGATCTCAAAATCAAACTCACTGATTATAGCCAACCACCGAGCCTGCCTACCATTCAGATTCAGTTGGTCAAATAGATACTGCAAGCCACTATGATCACTCATAATTATAAACCTCCTACCCAGAAGATAGTGCCTGCACATCTTCAATGCATGTAAGATGGTTGCGAACTCAATATCATGTGTGGGGTAGTTCTACTCATGCTCATTCAGTTTTCATGACTCATAGCATACCACTTGTCCATCATACATACAGACTTCACCAAGACTCATCTCTTGCAAGCATCTCTGCATATGACAAACTCTTTGTCTGGATCTGCAATCTTTAACATTGGTGCATGTATCAACAATTGTTTAAGTTGCTCAAAACTAGCCTCACACTCCTCTGCCCATTTGAATTTCTTACCTTTCCTCTGCAATGATGTGATAGGATAAGTAATCCGTGAGAAGTTCTTGATGAACCTCCCATAATATCCTGCCAACCCCATGAAATATCTCACCTCATCTACACTATTACGATCTACCCTCTCCATGATTTCCCTTATCTTTTCTGGATCTATTGCAATGCCCTCCTTGGACACAGCATGCCCCAAGTAATGTACCTCACTCTAAAAGAAACTACTCTTGTTGAGCTTAGCATACAACTGATTTTCTCTCAACAACCTCAACAATGTTGTTAAATGCTCAACGTTATCTTCCTCATTCTTAGAATATACCAGTATGTCATCAATGAACACAATAACAAACTTATCCAAATACGGATGCACCACACTATTCCTCAAGCACATAAAAGTAGCTGGAGCATTATTTAATCCAAATGGAACTACAACAAACTCATAATACCCATACCTGGTCTGGAAAGTTGTCTTGTAAATGTCCCCCTCTTTGATGCGTACCTAGGGATATCTGGATCGCAAATCAATCTTTGAGAACATTGCTGCTCCCTTCAACTAATGGAACAAGTCATCAATCCTCAGTAACAAATACCTATTCTTGATGGTCACTTTGTTCAACTTCTTGTAGTAATGCATAATCTGAGAGTACCATCTTTCTTCTTTACAAATAAGACTGGTGCACCCCAAGGTGATACACTTGGCCTAATGTACCCCTTGTTCAACATTTCCTTCAATTATAGCTTCAACTCTACCAACTCAGGTGTGATCATCCTATAAGGTTCTTTTAACGTTGGAACTGCCCCTGGAACCAACTCAATAGAAACGTCTACCTCCCTATGAGGCGGAAAATCTGAAATGTCCTTAAGAAATACATCTGAACTGTTATAAAACTGGGTACCTTCTCAAAACATCTGCATCCTCAACTTCCTTACGCTTGTCACTATAAATGTGCACTACAAATAACACACACCCTTTTTTGTGACTACATTTTTCTTTCATAGTTGTTACCATCCTAACTGATATGGCTTTCTTCTTTCCTTGCAAGACTCTTAGTTCCCCATTGCCATCCACACACTTAATTTCTGTCATAACAATCTACCTTGGTTCTATGAAGGTACAACCAATCCATGCCCAAAAACATGTTGTATGATCCCAATGGTAATACATTCAAATGTGTTGTGGTAAGCATACCGTTCAAATAAAATGCACAATCTCTTACCCAATGATGAACTCGCTTATTTGTACCTCTAGCCAACTGCACTAACCAACATTCTGCATGAAATTCCTTACTCAAACCACACTTATCCACAAATTCAGGGCTAACATAGTTATAAATAGATCCAGGGTTAATCAAAAGAGAAATAAATTAATCATAAAGCTTACCTTCCATCACAATTATAGATTCCTGATGGTATACCTATTTGTTATCCAATGCTGCATAGATACGAGGAACACTCTGACCAACATATCCAATAGTTTGTGCATCCTCTGCAATATATATCTGAGGCCTACCAACCTGAGTCTGCAGATAATATCCCCTATGATGATCTTTACCACAAGTCCAACACTCTGTAGGCTTCCAGTCTGCATCCATATTCTGTTCCTTAGATCAAAATACATGTCCTTTGTCTGATGCATTGAACTTCCTAGATGGCGTACATTATATTTATTACCTGTACCTTGGTCTTGCTTTCTTTCTATCCCATTTTCCTTTCTTCTTTGCATTACCTTTCAAGTCTGACTTAGTCTCATATTTTTGCTTCGATTGCTCGTAGAAATTCCTTAGATTTAGAATGGCCTCCTCCAATGATCTAGGCTCATCGAACTCAATCATGTCTTTGAATTCAAATAGTAATACACTAATGAACCTCTGAATCTTGGCCTTCTCCTCCGTGAGATAAGGCATATACCTCACTAGCTCCAAGAGCCCACTAGTGTACTCCTCATCTATCATGGATCCCATCATTAGCTCATAGAATTATTTTTCCCTGTCACCAAAGTATCTCTCTGACAAATACTTCATGTTGAACAATTGCTCAAACTCACTCCAAGTCAAGTATTCCTCATGAATACATCTAACATTATTCAAATCTTCCCACCAAACGTATGCTTTACCTGTGGGACTGAATGTAGCTACTCTAGATTTCATGTTCTCTGAATAATCTTGTAACTTGAAGAAATTCCTCATACCAAGAAACCATGCCTCTGCATCCTGTGGTTTCTTCATATCTCCATCAAAATTAGGTGTATTTGCTTTCTTAAAATCATTCGGTAAGTATCCCCTATCACTCCTCCTATAAGGATGATAACAATGATGATCATAGTGCCTATTTGAATCAGAACTCGAACAATACCTATGTTTATCCCTTCTCATATCTACAGTGTCCAAAAATCTGCCATCTCTAACAATGTCATCTCTATTTGACCTATGACCACTATGAGACCTACTACCATATGCCCCATTAGTTATGTCCTCATGCTCATATGTGATCTGATGGGATCCTTGTCACTACAAATATGACAAACTTTGAAGTATCATTGCATTTACCTCTGCTTGTTTCTCATGTTCTTGCATGATTCTGTCATTTTCTACCTTACAACTCCTTATTTCTTCCTTTAAGCTTTTCAATGTATCTGCCAAATCAAAAGAGTTCCCAACACCATACTGCTCATTGGATGCATAGGGAGAGGCCTTGTATTCTACCATCTTACTAGAAATTTTATTCTTCCTGCAAGAATATCATGTCAAATAAACCAAATCACAACAACCAACGTACCTTAGTATAGCTCGAGGAGCATACCTTCTCTGCAAGATCAACAAAATCAACATGATACATGCATAACATAATCATGACATCATATAGGAACATAACAAATAAGCATATAACCATGCAACCATCATTCTAGCTAGGGTCCAGTCATGAATGCATGACCTTAACAATAATGCATACCATGACCTCATGCATCAAAACAACCATTACATCACTGTACACTTGACCACATGAAAACATTAACATGCATAAGAAATATGTAACCAACCATATAGATGCATAAACACATATGATCAAGCATAAACAAGCAATAATTGAAACCAAACCTACACGAATGATACAAGTAACCAAGCATACGAGAATGTAACCAAACATACAAGAATGTAACAAAGCGTACAAAAGTGATACATGTAAGAGACATATAACAACATGTAACCAATCATACACTCATGATGATGCACTCCACAATAACAACATTGAATTCCACATGACGACATCACTACAACCATGACCAACTTCATGCAAATGCAACAATAACCTAGAATGAAAGCATAAGAGACACACATGTAACCGACATGCATACATGACCAAGACATAGCCCATCCATTCTGAGGGGTGAACCATGCTTTGATACCACTCTATAACACCCTCCTCTCACATCTACCCAAGCAACCAACTAGCTGGGGTATGTTAGGTCCCTATACTACTAGTGTAACCCCTTATTATTATTAGTACAACCCCCTTATTATATTGTTATGTCCATGTAGTCCCCATATTGTTATTATTATGCCCCATAGAATCCCACTATTGCTTTTATTGTACCCTTACATTATTATTGTTATGTCGGCTCTAATTATATTATGACCCCTTAGACTCCTATATAGAAAGGAGGTCTTGTCATTTGTATCATCCAAGAATTGTTCATTTGTGTAATGTAAAAGAGGTTTCCCCCTTGAAGAGTTTTATTTCTAAGGCATTGATCTATCTTTTCTATCTTTTTGTAAGTTGGTTCCATAACATTTGGTATCAGAGCTTTGGATTCTAGGGTTTCGCTGCTCCAAACATGTCATCGTGGAATTTTCACTATAATGTTTTTTCTACGATGTTTCAGAAGCAAAAAAAAAACCCATTTGATACAACATCTCACTGAACCTCGGGTCCAAATTTCATATCTTGTGTTGCTAAATTTGCAGAGATATGATCTAAGAAATTTAGGGTTTGTGAAAGATCTAGAATTTCATCTAAAACAAGTCATCGTGGAAGTTTCAGTATAACGTTTTAGCTATGAAGTTTCAGAAGGTAACACAAAAACCCATTTGAGAATAAATCGGTCTAAACCTCGGGTCCAAATTTTTGATCTTGTCTCACTATATTTTCAGATATATGGTCTGAGAAAGTTAGAGTTTTTGCAGACTCCCGAATTACATTCTAAACAGGTGACATTGGGAAAAACATCATAACTCTCTCTCGAGCTTCATATTAAAATTTTGCAAGATGTTAAAGAAACAGGATGGCTGTAGTTTTCTGTGTATATTTTTCAGATCCGAAGGTCAACACAGTGACATTTGGCATGTCATACAAGTTCACTCTACTGAACAAGTCTATAATTAAGTCATTGCGGGATATTAGGCATAACACTTTCTTCAAGAATCTAATTGCAATCGGACTTGTGGGGTTAGAAAGAGGACTCAGAGGGCTATCACAGGTTGAAATTTCAGAACTTAAAGATCCTAAGCAGCAGAGTTACAGTCGTTTCAAGATCGAGCTCCTAAAATCAAGAAAAATAGATATGAGGAAGTTTAATGGCAAGGATATGGTAAATTGGATACTACAGATGGAGAAATATTTTGATCTAAATGAGGTGAAACGGTTACAAAAGGTACGTATTTCATCTTCATATTTAGAGGAACCCATTTTTACGGTATAAAGGACTTTGTTCTTGTAAACCACTTGTCACGTGGTCAATTTTCACGGAGGAAAGGATAACACATTATGAGGATACAAAGATAAACACCTTCTTTAGTCAATTGATAAATCTAAAACAAAAGGGTTCAGTGGAAAAGCAAATTGAGGACTTCCAAAAATAAGGGTAAATGATATTCCAGAGAAGCAAATTATTGATGTATTCATAGGGACTTTAAAGGATAACATCCAACATGAGGTTTGCCTTTGGGAGCCTGATTCATTGGAGAAGGCATTCAAGTTAGCAAGAAAAATGGAAAGCAAAATTATGGAAACCAGGAAGCCTACCACTCACAACTATAAAGATGGAAGTGTTGTTTCCCCTAGCCTTCCACAACCTACAAGGTTGACACCACAACAATTGGAAGAAAAAAGAGCAAAAGGACTTTGTTACAATTGTAATAGCAAATACACTAAAGGTCATAAGTGTGCTGAGAAGAAATTATTCTACATATATTGCGAAGAGGAGGAAGAAAAGGAACAAGAAATGTTAAAAGAAGAGGATATACTCTAGGAACAAACCCCAGATAAAGAATAAATAAATCTAACCATATCTTGTAATGCACTGGCTGGAATTACCACTCCTCAAACTATCAAGATAGAAGGACATATCAAGAAGAAAAAGGTAATAGTGTTGATTGATTCAAGAAGTACCCATAATTTTATTCATTGTAAGATAGTAAAGGAATTGAATTACTTCCTATATCCAACACCAGAGTGTCAAGTGATGGTTGCAAGTGGAGGAACCATAAATTGCTCTAGAAAGTTCCATAATATTAGGCTATCCATGGGAGAATATGTATTGAATAGCCCAATGATTTCCATTCCAATGGGTGGTGTTGATGTTGTACTAGGAATCCAATGGCTACAATCCTTGGGCACAATAGCTTTTAATTTTCAAGAACTTTTCATGAAATTTTGTGCAGAAGGAAAGGAAGTTGAATTAAGGGGTGTTGCAGTCAAACTAGGAAAGATAACCAGCTCTAACGGTATGAAAAAACTTCTAAAGAAGGAACAACGAGGCGAAATTTCACAATTATGTTCGCCAGAGGTTCCCACAACAAAATCATCTATTTCTCCAAATCTCCAAAAAGCCTTGGACAATCATTCCAAGGTATTTGAGACTCCCAAAGGCCTCCCACCTATTTGTGATCATGATCAAGCTATTCATTTGATTCTAGGAAGTGTTCCTCCAAACTTCAGGCCGTACAGATATCAGTATGCCCAAAAGAGTGAAATTGAACACATGGTTGCAGAAATTCCAGAGGCTGGTATAATTCAACCTAGTCAAAGTTCTTTCTATGCTCTAGTAGTATTGGTGCACAAGAAGGATGGATCATGGTGCATGTGTCTAGATT
>APFE031142988.1:0-23565 GCA_000404065.3 Pinus taeda | reverse complement strand
TGAGTATTGTTTATGAAAAGAGCTTTTTATGTTGGATTTGAAACGAAAAGTAATTTTTCTTTCGTTACTGAAGTGTTTCATCATTTTACTCTTGACTGCAGTAAATTCATAGCATTCAATAGGATAAATTAATTTTGAGTTTTTATTGGTTTCTTCATACATTTTGGAAAAATTTCGAGTGATTGTATTTCAAAAGGAAAGTTTCTTGATTTTTTGAGTTATTGGGAAAATTTAACTTTTAAAAGTTAATTTCCACATTTGGGTAATTTGAAATTGAAGATTTGCATTTAGGAAAAGGGATATAGTGGGAATTTAAGAGTTTTTTTCATTTCCATTGAAAATTTGAAAAGACCCTCTCCTTACATCAGTTAGAAATTCATTGAAAATAAAAGATTACAATTTCATCTTTGATTGCATTAAAGTTTTGAGTCAATTCATAACACCATCAGTTTCACGTCCATTTACCTTTGAGTAAGTAATAACTCTTAAAAACAGTGCTAATAAAATCAATTGAGAATTTTTTATTATTTTAAGGTTGTTTTCCACTTACATTAGATCAGGTTGTAGGGCTTTGGAATAGAAAAGTGAGTTAACTTTCCAATGTTGCAAACAAACATTAGAACCTTGTGATAGGGAGTAAATCCATTTACTGGAATTTGGCTCTGGGAAGCTCCCCTTACAAAGGAGTTAAGCATGAGATCATGTCAGACCCAGTGAAGTGATCGAACCCACTTCATTGGTTACAATAGAGTGATTTACACGTATTAAAAATGGCGTTGAAAGGTACTTGGGAATCACTTGGAAGTAAACCTCAGATTAACCATGTTGAAGAACATTCAAGGGGATTAAGCTTTGTTACTCTTCCCTTGCATGTGCGTCCGATTTGCAACTGTCCCCCAAAGTTAAATTGTTTTAAGTGCTCACCTTAGAGACCATAATATTAGGGTTATTACCCAAGGTGACGATGGAGGGGAAGCTTCTGTTGTACCTGGAACATATATTGGCTAGACTCACTTGGACCTTTTTGGAGGGTATTCTTCATTCGAGATAGTATAAATGAAGATTACTTGAACCAGATTGTGTAAATTAAGCAGTTTTCAACGTAACTAGTTCCACCCACTCTATATTTAGCCACTTTTCACATTTATCTCTATGACATTGGGTTTCATCACCAACTAGTGATTTTGTTGTGAAAATATTTTTTGCATGGTTTGATTCCTTAGATTTACTTGCGCGTGTCATTTGCTTGTTTTTACTTTTTAGAGACCTTAGGTTTGGATTGAGATTAATATTTGGATTCTTAATAAAATCTCATCATGGTTGATTCACCAAGGCATTCGTGTAGAATGCAGGTTTTACCCCTTGAATTTACACCTAGTCAATTGGAAAAGATTAAAAATGAAACGTCAAAATCAACAGGATCTGGAACCTCAAAACAACTTGAAACATCTACATTTTTAGAATCTAAGAGAGTAGAAACTGAATCGAATCCAATGCAAGAAGTAGAATTAGGCTTAGTCCATTCAGGCCTAGAAGTTACCAAAATTATTGAAAGTGAATATGATACTAGAGAAGTTTCAGACACAGAACTAAATGAACCATAATTTGAAGACCCGAGTCTGATATTTCTTAACCTAAATCACCTTTAGTTGTTATAGCTCCTACTCTTGCACCACCTTCACCTTGAAGGAAACTTATAATTATGAATGTATTACCTCTTGGTTTAATTAGTATTGAAGATATTATTGGGAATGAGGAGGAAGAATCACCTCATACTCTAGTTACTACTGGTGAACCAAGAGTTCATTTTGATCATTTCTGACTTGATCCTTGATATTCTACCCCTTTGGAATTTTTAGGTCAAAGTTTTCCACCTCATTGCATTCCTTTCTACTATTCACCGAGATTAACCATGTCAAAAATTCATCTTGGGATTAAACCTATTGATACTTATATATTTACCAGCTATCCTGAGTCATATTTGTATGGTGGTCCTTTAGTTCCTCCTGGGAACTAGTCACTTACCGGAACTTTTTTAGGAGCTACTCCTTCCCCTCCAATTTCTACTTGGTCATCTGGTCTATCACATCTGCTATTCAAAGCATGACATCCATGCCTAAAACAAGTTTGGCATCAAACCAATATGTTCACATGATATCTAGTAATATTGGTAATCCTAAAGTAACCCCAACTGGTGTTTATTACCCACCTCGGGAGAAACCACCTTATCCTCCACCTGGAGGACAACCTATTTTCAGAGCGTATCCTACACCTAGAGGAAAACCTTTTACTAGAACTTATGGTCAGATACCTCAACTTGGTATGGGTCAACTTGTTGTGGCTCAACACTCAATTAGTACACCTTACCCTGGAACGAATACTATTTGAAACCCTTCTTTCTCTCAACATATTGTTCCATTTGCTCCACAAGTGCCAGTTTATCAACTTGTTCAGTCTAATGGACAATCTATTTCACAAATACCTATGCCAAGTAATTCAATACCTATCTAGAAATATTTCCAGGGAATTCTGCAAACACCTATCCAATAGTTTTTCCAAGGAATTCCATAAACACGTGTTCAACAACGAATTCAACAACCTATTCAAATTAGACCGCAAACACCTATTCAGTCTACTATTCATACATGTATTCAACAACCGGTTTAAGTTCACCTCAGACACCTATCCCAAGATTATCAAAAGTGACTATCCAATTTAACCCTCAAATACCTGTTTCACAACCTCTACAGGCTATCCCTCAGGCATTTTTTCATCAAATGGATCCTACTGCCTAGCCTACAACATAGATTTCTATTAGATAGCCTAGGACTAGGACAATGCAAACACCTTTTCAAGGTCAATATTTTTAGAGTCAACCTCTTCATAGTCAATTTGTTCAAGGTCAAACTTTGCAAGCTCAACCATTACAGGGGAAATACTACTTGGGTCAAATGGGTCAAAGTCCACCTTTCAGAGTCAACCATACTCTTGACATACTTATCAAGTTCCTTTTCAATTGCAACCTAGTATGATTCACCCTAGTTACCCTAGACGAATGCAAATTCCAACCGCACTGGATATTCTAGGATATCTTGGGTATCCTCCTCCGGGGGTTGGACTTAACCCTAAAGGTTATCAAACCCCACAAAAAGACCCTATCCGGAAGTTACCCATCATTGTAACCTTAGATTTACCAGACTGATCCCAGTTAACAAATGATCCTATCTATTATAATCCTTTTTGGTCAACGATTCCTACCAAGTTACTGAGTGATATACCAAATTTTGAAGGAAAATCAGGAGAGGACTCGTCGAATCACATTATGAGATATCATATTTCGTGTGCATCAAATTCACTAATTGATGATTATCAGACTTTGTCTTTTCCAATGAACTTTAACCAGTTCAGTAGTAAAATGGTGCATTGAGTTACCTCGCACTTCTTTCCATAATTTCAACTCTTTAGCAACAATATTTTTGACACATTTTCACCTACCAATTCGATATGACACTAGTACTAAACTTTTGACTTCCCTAAAACAATCAAAACCTACTTATATTTAAGATCATATACATGAATGGAGATGTAGGTGTCGATTAGTCAAAGTTTTTATTTTAGATCAAATTCAAGCTGTATGGTTTAGAAAATCATTACTTCTTGATATTACCAAGGATGTTGCTAAACAAGGTGTTGTAATGAAATAAAAGGTAATTTCTCATGCCCAGTACTTAGAATTAGTCTATACATAATCTAACACCTTGTACAAGAAAATCTCAAATTTACCTCGTCTAACAATTTTAGATCAACCAAATTCACCTCCTACGGGATCTAACACCACTAATGGTGTAATTGGTTTTTTTAGCCATCATTCTAAGAGAAAAAATAAGACTTCTAAAAGCACTCATACTTCAACTATACAATATTCACCCACTAAAATCGTTTCTCTTGAAACTACCTCTGAAATTAATTTTGTAGAATCATCTACTGCCAAGAATCAACCGTCCGGGGGTAAAAATAAGGGGAAAGGTAAAACAAAAAAAATGCTTCTAACAAAGAGAAACCAACTAAAAATGAACCTACTAATGAGAAAAAAAATCTCATTATCCTTTCCTTATTTGTAATGAAGATCATTATACAAATTAATTCCCACATCAGACAAAGGTTACGAAATTATTAAAATCTTCTCCAACTCCTGTTGTTTTGAAGGATCCTTTCTTTATCAAGAAAACAAAATTATTTCACATAATCCCCCTCATTCTTCCACATCAGCAAATATCATGATCATGTCTTCGCACCAAGTTATGGTAGCAACAAGCTCAAAAGTTTATGGATCTAAAGGTCTTGTAGTAAATGGAAACGATGCTAGTCCATCTAGTCAACCTTCAAATTCAATTCGTCATCCTCCTTCTGAATCATTACAGATTTAGAAACCAAACCCTGACATGATGATTCGACCACCTCCAAAAGGTGTTGTTTGAAAGTCAACTTTCAACCCACATGCTAGAGCTACTCAGAATTACAACATTGTTCAAGACCTGGTGATGTCTCCTTCAACAATGTCATTTCTTGAGGTGCTACAAACATGTCCAACGCAAAGAAAGTTACTATTTTCATCTATTGGAGCAATTGATCCTTGGGATTCTAATATTATTATCTTTTATCTTTAAATTCATATGCCTATACTCTTGCATCAATTGGCATCCCAAATACTAGTTTTTGTCAAAACCAAACGAGTGTTTCACATAGTTATTGATGAAGGAGCTTATACATGTATCATGTTGAGTGCTTGTTGGAAATATTTAGGTTCTCCAACTATCAATCAGTCACCTTCCACTACTCTGAAAACCTTTGATGGAAGAAGTTTTCATCTTATGGAATCCTAAATGATCTACCCATAGAGTTAGAGGGTAAGATGGTCACAATCAAAGTTGAAGTTGTTGATGCTTAGCTCAATTAGAAACTTTTACTTGGTTGAAGTTGGACCTATGATATGTCTACAGTGGTCTCATCACTTTTTTGTATGATATTATTTCCTCATTGAGGAAAAATATTAAAAGTAGACCAATTATCTTACTACACTTCCGATCCTAAATCTATAGGTAGTGTACCTTTTGTCGGGAAAACGATTATTGCTTATAAGGATATTTGTGTTGGTTTGCTTAAAGATTCATCAATCATGGGAGATTTTGCACTCCCTCCACCAAATTTTCCTTCTAATGTTGCCCAAGTTAACATGATCACATTAATCACTATGGAATCTTCTGATTTGTGGATAATGCCTTTAGAATTTGAATTGATCTCCTACAACAACCCGATGCCTTTGAGCACACTTGAATTGGCTTATCAGGTAGTTCAAACGTTTTTCAATCCACCATCTTCTGAGATTGATCGAGTGAATGCGATCAATGATGATTATTCTCAATTACCTCGGTTAGAACCAATTTCACTTCTTGATCCTTTCGACGATACGTTTCCAACTGATGAAATTATTATGGATATTATGACTTTGGATGAAATTCCATGGGACGATTATCATCATCATTCATCTTTTCTTCCCTGACTTGATAAAATCGAGCATGATTTTTCAAGTATATTCTCGAATGAGATCGTAGATAGTCCTGAATGGCCCATATTAGTTCTTCAATCTAAATCTGAAAAGAATATGGGACACATACCTACAATGATTGTGATTGATATCTCAGTCAAAACAAGAATTATCGAGAACATTCACATAGGTGCTTCATGCTCACTTAAAGAAATTCAAACATATGAAACCCTATTTCAAGAGTTCTGTGACATTTTTTCCTAGTCTTATGATTAAATTCCAAGAATTTACCTGAGTATTGTTATTCATGGAATTAAGACTTACCTTGATGCTAAACCTATTAGACAACGATTATGTCCAGTGCATCCACGAAAGGTTGCTGCTATTAAAGCTGAGGTTGAAAAACTGCTTGAAGCAAGTTTTATCTACCTGGTTCCCTTAACTAATCGAGTTTCTAATACTGTTCCTATTAGTAAAAATAAAGGGACCATCAGAGTATATGTATATTATAGGAATATTAATAAGGCTTGTCCCAAAGACAACTATCCTACCCCCTAAATCGATCAAATTATTGATGATTGTTCCAGTAACGAAATATTTTCATTCATGGATGGATTTTCTAGATACAACCAAATCAACATACTCCCATTTGATCAACATAAAACCATGTTCATCTGTCCATGGGGGAATTTTGCTAATTGAAAACTCCCATTTGGATTGAATGATTCTGGTGCAACCTTCCAATAGGCCATGTCTTACACACTTCACGATATCAAGCATATTGTACAACCCTATTTGGATGATTTACCAACTCATTCATTGAAACGGGAAGATCATCCAACACATTTGAGATCTATATTTATCTAGTTTTGGCTGTACAATATATGCTTGAACCCTCACAAATGTATTTTTTGTGTGGAATCTAGTCGATTGCTAGGGTTTTTTGTGTCAAAGGAAGGCATTCGTGTCAATCCACTCAAGGTAGAGGCTATTCTGAATTTTCCTCCTCTTTCCAACCTCTACCAACTCGAAAATTTGCAAGGGAAAGCAAACTCTTTACATTGATTCATCCAGAACTATTCTGAGTTAACTAAAGGTTTTACTCGACTATTAAAAAAGGGCATCTCATTTACATGGGATTAAGTTACCCAATAAGCTTTTGATGCACCCAAATAAGCGTTGACTCATACATCGATGTTGCATCCTCCTGAAAATCATTGAAACTACTTTTTTGTATTTAGATGCATTTGACGTCACCATTGGCATGGTTTTAGTTCAGGAAGATGAGTTGAATGATGAGCATGTGATAGATTATTTGAGTAGAAATATTACAAAAACTGAAGTAAGATATGCACACGTGGAGAAATTGACTTGGCAGTTGTTCAAACTATCTGAATATTTCGTCACTACATTCTCTTACATAAAACAAAAGTAATTTCAAACTACAAACCTATGGTTTACATTCTTACGAGATAGTTGCTAGGGGGGAATATTCTGAATGGATAGTTATCCTGCAAGAATTTGATTTAGAATTCATAAAATCTAATTCCAAGAAATCATTGGTGTTTCCCAAGTTGTTATGTGACTTTCCCTATATTGAAACGAAAACTGTGGCAGAGGATTCTCTTCTAGATGAATCCCTATTTCTTATCATTACTTTATACCTTTGATATGGAGATATTATCATGTATCTTCAAACCCAAACATTTCAGCAAGAATTGACTTGAATCGATTGTCGTCATATTCGGTACCAATCCCAAAAATACACTATTGTTGGTGATACACTTTATCGTCGTGGTGTTGATTCCATCTTCAAACAATGCTTGACTCATGAGGAAGCCAAAATTTCATTGAATTTGCCAATCTGGAGCTTAAGCCTGTCACATGTCAACGTTTTCTGCTCCCTAAAAGATTTTGCGCGTTGGGTATTTCAGGCCTTCGATGTTCAACGATTATATAACTGTGGTCCAAAAAATCCACTATTGCCAAATATATGATCACAAAATGCATGAACCTCCATATCCTATTCACCCAATCATTTTTGCAAAATGGGGCATTGATTTCCTTATATGTAACCCTCACTCGGTCGGGGGGCATGGGTACATTATCCTAGCAGTGGATTATTTTACGAAATGGGCCAAGGTGATGCCTACATAGAAGGGTGATGGTGAAGAGACAAATATTTTCATATTCAATCATGTGATCGCTAGGTTCGGTGTTCCACAATCCATCATCACGAACCATGGTAGCCATTTTCAAAAAATTATGATGACCGAACTTACTAGAAGCTAGGCTTGTGTCATGACAGTTCTACTCTTTATTACCCATAGGAAAATGGCAAAGTTGAAGTTGCAAACAAATTTTTGACCACCATGATTAAACAAATTATCTAAATTCATAAACTAAATTAGCATCTAATTCTTTTTCCAGCCTTGTGGGCATATCATACCTCAACAAAAACTTCGACTGGTTTTACTCCCTTCCAACTGGTTTACGGTCTGGAAGCAGTCATGCCTATTGAATATGAAATATCATCATTAAAACTAGCAATTGAATTGTTACCAACCACTTTTGCTGAGGAGGAATGTTTTTTGTACTTAGTACAAATAGATGAGACTCATCGTGATGTTGCATCAGCGAGTGAGACTCATAAGAAATAAGTTAAGGTATAGTTTGATAAAAATGTAAAACCTCAATCATATCTAGAAGGTGACCTAGTCTTGGTTTATGATCAAGAGCATGATAAATTAGGTGCTAGTAAATTTGAGCCCATGTGTCATGGTCCTTATATTGTAAAACGTGTACTGGAAAAAGGGGCTTATGAGCTAGTTGATTATGATGACATTTACTTAGGAAAGCCCATAAATGGTCTTTACCTGAAGAAATATTATGCTTAAATAACTTAGTGAATCATTTGTATATTGCTATATGATATTTTTTGTGTCGTAATTTTTAGTAGTTTTTTATGATTTTCTGCTACTTTTCCTTCTTATCTTGTGTCACACTTGATTTGTAGATGTCGACGCTCCCTCAAACTTACATCGGATTTGTCGACGGCACTAGTCGTAGTACTCAGAATTTGTCTTTCGCAACCTGGGTCATTTATTCACCCACAGATGAGTTAGTTTCTATTCCTGGGATATTCCTTGGTTGAACAACGAATAACATCGTAGAGTAAAGTGTAGTTATTGAGCTCTTATCTGATGCCATTTCATTGGGTATTTGTCGCTTGATCATTAGGTTATAATTTCAACTTGTAGTATTACATTTAAATGTTGTCTATTCAGTAAGAAGTGTTGCAATGTTAAGAATGTTTTGCAGGTTCGTCTCCTGGAGAGAGAGTTTGATCACATCAAATATCAACACATTCCAAGACATTTAAACACATTAACTGATGCATTAGCTAATTATGTGTTAAATCGGAATTTGTAATATTTGTAAGAAATCAAACAGAATGTTCATCCATATATTGTACAAAATAAACTAAGATAAAAGTAATAGTTTTCATTAGTTAAAATGTCTATAAAAAGTGTGGTTTTACAAAAGTTCATCCAAGACATGAGGCCTCATGGTCTTTATTATCCGAACAGGTTGATACATCATCAAAAACAAAATCTATCCCTAAGACTAGCAATTACACATGATAATAATGGTAGCATATGACTAATCAGTCCAATAACCCCCATGGTGTGCCTCTGATAGCAAAGAGGCAAGTCATCAATCCCAACATCTAGTATGTCTACGATCAACCTCTCTAGGTTGTGCTCCAACTCAGTCAAGCCTCCACTGCATCAGGGTTCTATACTACAAGAGCTACTAGCTACTCACCGCATCTGTCGAATCTTCATAGTCCTGTTGGTCTCATCAGGCCCACATCTTCATGATCATTTCGAAAAAAATAGTTTTGGTTGCAAAAAAAAAAGAAAACCAAAATGTGAAGTTTTTACATATGTCACCCCACTGCATTCCAGATGGTAGTGGAATATTTAGATCACCTGCATAATACATTACTGTATATGGAAAGTCTTCGATCATAATGATCTAATGTTCCAACCATCCGAATAAATCAGGAGTATATCAAATAGTTGGGCCTTCACCACCTCTGTGGCGTGCCATCAATGTGACCCACTTCAGCATGTGAGTATCTCACGGTCCTCCTCCATCTATGGCTACCTGTGGGGCGAGAAGGGGGATCCTCTCTAGAGTGAACAAGATAACAAGGGCACCATACCCAAAATTCTTGATTTTTCCATTTTTCACTCTACTTAGTTGCCCTTTCACGTTGGAAAATACCCCTTCACCTTAGTTAAATATTGTAGGCTGCATGCACTCTATGTAAATATGCATCTGAGCCTTGGTGAGTAAATGAAGTGTTGCACATCCACATAATCATGCAACTGTAAATACGATATCCCTCAAAGGGAACCTCTCAATGATTTTGATATCAATTCACCCATCTTTGAGTTCAACTCTGGGAAAACAATGTTGCACTAGGTAAGTGGCAGTTGTTTCAACACCTCTTCTATGACCATACAGGTAAATGTCAACTCCATGACATGGGAGCCTAGAAAATAAATAGATTTCATCAGCATCTATCGTGAGTCTATGATCTTCAATCAGGAAGCACTCTTCCTATACATTCCATTTTCTCACCATCCATTCCAGCAAATATAGTTGGGCCTTCATGCTTGGGATTGTGAAATATTTGTAGAGGCCATAGTTTCTCAAAGCATGTAATGTTTATGGATGGTTCAAGGCAATTATATTCTATTCTTCTTGTTCACTCTCTCTCCAGCGAATAAATAAGAGGATCATTAAAAAAAGTTGTGGTACTTTTTTTTTTTTTCTTTTTCCCGAAAAATTGGGCATTTTTCATGAATTTTTCAAATTCCTTGGCATTATGTGTGGCCACCTTTTAAGACCGTTGTGAATTTTCAAAGTTCTAGTCTTAGAAATTGTGCTATCTCATTTTTATGTGTAGAAAATTTAGTCGGTGTGTGCAGGCTCGATGAAGAGAAACTGCACACACCGAGGGAAATTTTCGAATTTATAACCCCCCCCCCCCCCCCCCCCCCCCCAAAAAAAAAAAAAAAACCTAAATACACAGTGAAAAGAAAAATAAAAGCAATGAAAATGAAGATATCAGAGATATCGTTACTTGGAAAACATGACTCATGATCTGGACCAAATGATTTCCCATAATATACCTCTAAATTTCTTGGTGAAAAATGCACTCAACCACTCTCAAATGGTAAAAAGTTTTTATTTTTTTGGAATTTTATAAGTTTTTAGGCCCATTAAAATATTATTTTTTGCCTACTAGCCTCTAAAATTCAAATTTTAATGTTTTTACTATATTTTTGAGCAGTGACTATTATTTTTTAGTTTAAATGTGCAGAACATGGGTTATTTACAAAAATGAATCATTTTGGCGATGGGTACATTTTTATAACTTTTTTGAACTCATTGAAAACTTACCAAAAAGAGTAACCAGGAGTTCTCTTTATGACCTTTTCAGACTCCCTAAACATGAAAAGATCGTCGAGTACTTGACTATTTGAAAATTAAATGAACAGTGATTTATTCAGTATAATTCGACCCCTTTTACGAAATGAACTAGACTATTTATGAAAAAGGTATACGTTGATTATTCATGGTCAATAGAGTTCTCCCCTACATTGTTTTACACGTTTCCAGGCTTGAGAGAATAAATTTACAAAAAAAGAAACTATGGAGTTTACTTATTTTTTTCTTCTGACTCCCTACAAAAGAAAAACATTTAACTTTACTTTCTCCGAGCTCGTTAAATTTTACGTTGAAAGAAATGAACAAGTTTTATTTTCATTTCTTTTCAAACTCTTTAAACATGAAAACAACATCGAGTTACCCCTTCATTGGACTCGTAAAACTTAAACAATGCAGGACTCATCAATCATGACGATACCCAACCACTCCTTCCTAGGGTTTGTTAAAAATACTCCAAAGGATGATCTTAAAAGACAAGCATATGTTATCCTCCTCAAACATGCAAAAAATAAAGAGGCAATTTCTAGTAATGGTGGGGGGAAATTGGTAAATAATGTTTGTTTTTATATTACAAAGGAAGTATGTTTCTCTTGAACATGACACTTTGTCACTTTTATGTCTGGGTTGGGAAATCCATTTGTCTCTTGGTTGACCATACCTCATTGAAAGTTTTTAGCTAGTTTTAGGTATGATTTTTGAGTCAAATGTTGCCAAGTTAGAATGTTGTGTTGCCGATATGTTCAATAGAAGTCCAACCTCAATCAAAATTACTTCACTATTCATATCCTTCAATGGCACCAACCATCCCTGAGCCAGTCCTGGATTACTCCAAATTGATGTTCTTCAAAACTTGACATGAGTTTTCTGTTGTAGGCCTTCTTGCGATGGGCCGTTTCCTATCAACTTCAGCTCACTATCTAAGAATTTTATCTAGAAATATTTCTCAATACCTTGGATCCTGCATACTTTAATGGCAGATTTCTCACCTTTGATGACAGGTTCTCATCATTGACCTTCGATTGAATGATTCTATGAGTGATCGACTTCAGGACATCTTTTCACACTTCATATATTATATTGGAAGTCCCTTGAGAACCATTGTCATTATTGGCGGTTTCTCTCACGCTTGTTAATGGTTCACATCATTGACAGATAATCAAGTGGTTTCTACCATGTTTGACTATGAGATATTCACTCACATGGTTAGATTTGTGCTAGGGATTGAGAGATGGAGATTAAGACCCTAGTTCTAGTTTCATCCATCCAGGCTGCGTGGAGTTATTAAATATTCATGATTGTAAACATAGATCCATTGATGGCTACGTCCGTACTAGGTGTTCTATTGAAATGGACCTTCAGATGTATTTTTGTATAAATTATTTGATACATTTATGCTCTGAGTGTGGGAATTCCTACCTCAGTCATGATTATATATTGCATTGTAACATTTGATTGATTGTTTCAGGTCTCTTACTGCAGTCTCTAACCCGAACCTTGGCATGATAAAGGGCTTCAGTCATCAAACATATTTTCTGACTTTGCACTTTAGGGGGCAATCTGTTACACGTCATTTTGTTGCATTAGGCAAATGACAATCGGTTTGGATCATTCACTATCCATCAAAGTATTCCAAACCATTCCCCTATAATTCTAACACCCAAAAAATACCAAAGAAAATGCAATTCCTAGATCTCAAGGCCCAAAAACCTATTTTTGGCTTCTTGCACATTTCCCTAGTCCATTTCTGCACATACAAAGAAGAGACAATTAGAGTCTATGCAAAAGTGTGCTATGTCTTACACTATGGCCTGCGCACATGAACTAACACAAGTAAAACATAAACATTAAAGTCTAGAATGTTTGTCAGTTGAATCTTTCCCAACTAACAACTTTGAATGGCTGCCTACTCAAGCCTGATCCCTCCCATCATGGAGCTACTTTCCTCTCTTTGTGGATCCCCTATCCCACCATTTGTGTATCTAATCCCTTAGGAAGAGGATCCCAAACCTCCTCTGCCTGGCCTATAAATCAAACATAGGCCAAAGGATTGGAGAAAACTTTTGAAGGTAGGCTTATGCTGCAAAAGTATGGCTAGAATGATTTTCATCCAAGGAGAAGGTTGGAGATTGTGGGAAGAGGCTTGTAACATCAATACTTTGAGGTTGTAAGTTTTTTCTCACTTTTATTTAATAAAAAGAAACTATTATTCCTAACCATGTCTATTCTGATATCCTTTGTGAGATTCCTTGACCACTCACATAAGTTATGATTGGTTATTGATTCAATTTATGATATATGTTGAGTTAAGTATTTCATTTATCTTTCATTACACTATATGATTTGATCCTTTGTGTGTTTATTTCTATCCAGATATCCTTTGAAACATCATGGAGAAGTTGTGGAAAGCACTCAAATGGTCTCTAAAGCATCAAGGAGAACTTAACTATCGAAGGCACTAAAAGGACTTCAACAAGAATTTCGTTAAACCGGTAAGTGACCCCTCGCATATTATTTGTTTCAATCAATCGTAAGCTAAGGAAAGGTAGCATTTATTTTCTTGTTTTTTACTAGATTTTGTTTTAGATCTAGGGAGATACATCTTGTCCGCAAGAGGGATTAGTCCACCTAACAATTTGGCTCATACTAGAACCTTGGATGGGGTTGTCATAGGAATATCCATCTAAGAGGAAAATTAAGTTAAATTAGGAGGTATTGAGGGGAACAAATTTGAGACTTATCAGTTGAATTCAATAATGAACACAAATTAAGGAGTAGAAAAAGGAGATCAAGAGACAAGTAGGAGAATAAATAGGGAGTCTTGTTGGGTGAGGATAAATATTATTTTTGAATTAAAATTGAAGTAAATAAATTTGGAGAGCCTTGGCGAGAGGATAACACATGGGTGGGTGAATAATCAAACTTTTGATTAATAAAAATAATTATTTATTCATGAAATTCCAAGTTTCACATATGAAGAACCCTATAAAAGAATGGGCAAGCCATGTGAGAAAGGACTTTTTCCTTACCCTATTGTTGGAGGGATGAGATTATGTCATTATGAGTGCCCACAAGCTGTATTGAGTTTGGTGAGGTGGAGATCTTTAAAGAGGGAACTCTTGAGCCAAGGAGTTCTCACCTCTATCAAACATCACACATCCTCTATTATGTAGCCCCATTGCAGCTCAGAGGTCCATAGGGAATAAGAGTACCCAAGGAGTAATTTGGGAGGTTAACCGGTGGGTCACTAACATTCAGCCGAAACACATCAAAATTCACACTTGGACACAGATGAGCGCAAAGGAGTGCAAGTAGTGGAAAGGCCAAGATTGAACCTCCTCTCTGGGTGAACGGTACCTATTGTATTCATGATGTTCTATTACATGACTTTTCTTGTATCTATGGTTAATATAATGTAAAGAAATATGATATGTGTAATGCTTTGTAATTCATGCACATTTGATGAAAATGCATTGATATGTCCACGTCTGTATAGGTTATTATGTGATATTGGGATGGATGTTGCTAGTTAATGATTAGTTAAATTGAAATTACTTATTTGTTTAAGGCTGTAACCTAAGCTCACCTACATTCTTTCTTTTAATATTATATATATATATATTATATATATATATATATAATATATATATATATATATATATATATATAGATATATTTATATAATTTAATTAAAATTATATATATTATATATTATATTTATATATATATATATATATATATAATAGAGAGAGAGAGAGAGAGAGAGCGTCTTAGGGATGGATCCTACATTTACCAGTTAAGGTAATATAGATTTAACGACTCCAATAATAAATAAATAAAAACCAATAATCCAAAAACTTCGTTGTTTCTCTAATTATTTGTTCACGTGGAACTTTGTCATCTCATAAACAAATTCTATTCCAATATATGAAATTTTTAATTAAAAGTGGCCATTCAAAATCATGACATCACTTGCTATAAAATTTCATAAATTATAAGGTTGAGTATAGGGGAGATTTGCATGTAAAGCAGTGTGTAGAGATTTTCTTGTGTGGGGCTTTTGGCACAATGAAAGCTTCGTACAATTTTAGTAAATATGATTAAGGTTTATTTCTTAGCTATGGGGTGGGGAGCTAAGTAAGAGATGACTTTTACTTTTACAAATTTCCTCAATGGTAATTTCATTATTGAAACTATAGCTTTAACATTTTATTAAATTCATGAAATTAATCATATTTTTACGAGTTAGTCACTTATTTCAAAGTATGTAAACTTAAACATTTGTTAACGCCTGGTGTTTAAATTTTTTAAACTGTGTGTGGAGCTTTGCATGTAAAGAAGTATGTGGATTTTTGCTTGTACAGAGCTTTTTGTAAAGTGAGGTTTATTTCTTAGTGTGGGATGGGGAGTTAAGTAAGAGATGACTTATCTCATTATTCATGTGTATATACAAACTACTCATCAATAGCACTAGAAAAACAAGCACCAACTGCACCAACAAGAGGTAAACCATCACCAACACCAGCAACAATTCCAGCTGAAACTCGTAGATTTTTCTTCAATCTAGGACGACTCCATAGAATGATATAATTGATGTGGTTGCAAGCGTTTTTCATGTTTGGATCAATTATTGTGCAAAGGAGGGAGTATATGCTAGAGAACGGAGTATGTGCGCTGTTCAGAAGACAAATTTCCACACTAGTAATTGCATTATTGAAACTATAGCTTTAACATTTTATTAAATTCATGAAATTAATCATATTTTTAATAGTTAACAATTTATTTCAAAGCATGAAAACTTAAACATTCGTTAACACTAGGTGTTTAAAGTTTTTAAACATTGTGCAAAGCTTTGCATGTAAAGCAAGTTGCAGAGCCTTGCTTGTGCAGATTTTTCTCCATAGTGAAAGCTCCGCACAAGTCTAGTAAATATTTTTAAGGTTTATTTCTTAGCATGGGATGAGGAGCTAACTAAGATATGAATTCTCTCATTATTCACATGTAGATACAAGATACTCAGTAATATCACCAACAACACCAGCACCAACTACACCAATAGGAGGCAAACCAGCTGCACCAGCACCAATAACACTTCTAGACAAAACTCATAGTTTTTTCTTCAATCTGGGATGAATCCATCAAATGTTATGATTGATGCAGTTGTAGGTTCATTGCATGTACATATATTTTACTGTGCAGAGGGGGGAGTATGTGTGGGAGAACATAGTATGTGCGTTGTTCGGAAGATGGAGTGATTTCAAATCTTAGATGTCAATTCCTGCCTTAGATTCGTTATCATTTTTTATGGATTATATGTAGGCATGTTGGATGTGAAAGTAATTTTTTAATGTTACTATAAAAAATCTCCAATCAATATTTCATTTTGCAAAGATGACTATTATTTTTACAAATTGCCACATCGTATATCGTGTTAGTAATGGCATTATTGAAACTATAACTTTAACGTCTTATTAAAGTCATGAAATTAATAATATTTTTACTAGTTAAACTTGTTTTTACTTTGAGTTCCATGAATAGGCATGTTAATACACATTTAACGACTCTAATAATAATAAAAAACCAACACACACAAGCAAAAGTCTAGTAAATATTCTTACAGTTTATTACTTTTACAAATTTCCAATTAAAATTGTTGCTACTTTTAGTGCCATGAATAGGCATGGTAATGCACATTTAATGACTCCAATAATCGCACAAGGAAATCTCCACACAAGTCTAGTAAATATTTTTATGGTTTAATACTTTTACAAATTTCCACACTAGTAATTGCATTATTGAAACTATAACTTTAACATTTTATTAAATTGATGAAATTGATCATATTTTTACCAGATAATCATTCATTTAAAAGCATGTAAACTTAAACATTCATTAAAACATGGTGTTTGAAGTTTTTAAACAATGTGTGGAGCTTTTTTTTTGTGAAGCTTTCGCAGAGTGAAAACTCTACACAAGAAAAGCTCCACACAAGTCTAGTAGATATTTTTAAGGTTTATTTCTTAGCATGGGTTGGGGAAATAAATAAGAGAAGACTACTACTAATTTCCACATTGGTAATGGAATTATTGAAACTATAGCTTTAACATTTTATTAACTTCATGAAATTAATCATATTTTTACTAGTTAATCATTTATTTCAAGGTATGTAAACTTAAACATTCGTTAACAGCTAGTGCTTAAAGTTTTTAAAAAGTTTTCGAAGATTTGCATGTAAATAAGTGTGTGGATATTTTCTTGTGCAGAATCAGAGTGGGGGTCCTTTTTTATTGTTATGCTCACTTATGCTAGAATTGATGATGTTGCAGGTGCTTTCCATGTGCGGAGCTTTTACTGTGCATAGGAGCAAGTATCTACAGGAGAACGAAGTATGTGCATTGTTTGGAAGACAAAATGATTTTAGAGTTATCATTTTTTATGGATTATAGTAGGCATGTTGGCTGTGAAAGAAATGTGTTAATGTTACTCTTTAAATTGATCGCTTTTATGTTGTTTTTGTAGAGATTAATGCAATAGTTGGACTATAAAAGTTATTCATATTATGCAATATTAAATAAATTGTGTTTTCGATCAGTGTGAGGAAGAAGTGTTGTGTAGTAAAATGGAGTGTGAAAAACTAGACAATGTATGAAATATTTTGATGTTTCCACGGGGGCTTTGCTAGGGGAGAAATACCATACCACGTGGGTTCATATTGGGGGATATTTATTGAGGAAAAAATAACATAATATATTGGGGGATATATAGGGGCTAAAGGGTTTTTATATTGATAGGTATAAAAATGGAGCTCAAAGTTAATGAAAAAAATATAAAGGGATATAAAAAATGTTAATGAAAAAATGGATACCTACACTATCTAGTGAAAGTAGGGATTTTTTAAAATTGGGAAGGTGTATTGGGTTCGTATTGGTAGGGGGTTAAATAATGTGATTTTTAGAGGTAATTTCCAATATGTAGTCAAATTAGGGGTATTGTTTATTATGACATGAACACACATGATATATTAGGAGTTCATTGAATAAAGCCCCTGTGGATGTTTCTTTCTGCGAAGCTTTTATTTTTCTTTGAATTTGTTCAAAATGAGGGACGTGCATAGCGATCTTTTAATTGTAATGCATTTTTAACTCTTTTGAAGTTAGTACACGTGAAACATGATATTAGTAGATTGTGAAATATAGAAAGATTTTCTTGCACTCTAGCACAAGACCAATGGTTATCAGGTTCATGCAATAAAAGCTTGAGAGTGCATATGCATTTGTATTATTTTGAAAGTATACAATAGTATTAATATTTTAATGATTTGAAAATCATGTTTCTAGATTTGATGTTTTAATGCTTATGTGGTTTTTGATACATTGACTAAATATGTAGGTAGGTGCGTACTTGGTGAATTGAATGCAAAGAGAACCGATATTTACTTGCTGTGGTGTTTTCTATTAATTAGAGAACATACATCAAAACGATAAAAAATATGGATGGCAGACTTATCTTTGTAATGTGTTTTAGACGTAAAGTTGTGGTAGGTGCTGATTTCTAGGGAAACCTCTCATTACATTCCAATTATTAGATTTGTGAATTAATAATGATAATTATATCAGTAGTAGTAAATACTAATGACAAAACACAAATTGGAATGATAAAAATATCTGGATGTTATCTTTATCTTGGATACAGAGATTTCATGACATATGTCAGACTCAAAAAGGTAACAAGTAGTGATTTATAGGGAAACGAGTCGACAAGCATTATGAAATTATTCACGAGGAAAGGAAAGAAGTTATTTTTTGATATTGATAGAAGCCTTTTCTAATTGTTTATGTATTTCAAATAGTGGATCGTGTAATGTTTTCTCTTTGCAAATTGCGTTTAAAATCTTGGAGTATTATCTGAGCTTATGTTCCTTATATAAACTATTATCTCTAAGGTTGAGGTTGAAGATTCAGTGGTATCTTAATGGAATTTCTGTTAAATCGTGGATGATAAAAATAGTATAGAAATACAAAATCTCTACAATATTGCAAGCTTTTAAATCGATTCGCCTTTGACAATTTCACAGCTAGTTCGAACTTATTTTGTATGGTAAACTTTTCTTATGACATGTATAACCGTGATATTAAATCAATGGCAAAGTCTAGATTTGGTGTGTTCAAATGATAATTATTTAGCATGTCACGTGTAGAAATCTTGACATGGGTAATAGTAACATTTACTGGAGGATGGGTGTGTGAAGCAAGGAAGATTTTTTGTATGTCCATTATTGAATTTCATAGCAAGAATATGTTATTAGAGGTTAACATTTGAAGATTGGAAACATTAGTTTTTTTTTAATGAATCTGTAAACATAATATTACTATGAGATTTTCCTTGTGCAAAAATTATAATGAAGGTACTTATGTGGGGTTTGGATACATTGTAAATGATGGCTAATTAATTGGGGTAACGTATTCAAATGTACATAGTGTTAGTTTATGTTCCCTGACTTGTGCAATTTACTCAAAGTCAATGTTTTTTTTATTTCGACTGAATTCTAATATCAAACGGAATTTTTTGTTACTATAGTGGTGATTTCAAATATTTTTGATTCATTTATATAAAAATCATTGCATGTTACTATTTTTTCTTTTGAAAACATCATTGCGGGTAAATATTATTGCTTTTGGCATTCAATTCACCGAGTACATATGTGCGCACGTTTTTATTCAATATATTGATGCACACAAGGTATCAAGCTTTCTCTTTGTGTTGCACACAAATGTTCTCCCGCACAATACTTGTTTCCATCCATTAAAAAGACACTTAATCTAATATTGCATAATAGTAATGTGTATTTAATCCACAAAATATTTGTTATTTCTTGTTTACAAATTTCTTTTTGCAGTTGTGCTTGTTACAATAAGAATTAAAGATTAGGTTTTTAGTAATCAAATTATTTTTACGTCCACAAAATCAAAGAGTTTAGAATTAAATTTGTTTATGTTGAATAAGGTGCCCACTGCATCGAAACTGTGTCAAGTTTTGTGATAAATAGGTGTGTCAAGTTATTCATAAACCAAATTTGGTTCATTTTTACATAGTATTGGGGACCAACTGTTAAGTTGATTTGTTGTAGAAGATAGTTGAATACACGTTCACATAATATTTATTTATGAATGTTGTGGTGCACTTTACTATTTATAGCTATTATCGATAGTTTTATGAGACTTAGAATTTTAGCGGAAAGAAAATGGAAATTTTTATATGTTCCTGATATCATATAGTGGATTTTTTGTAAATCTAGGTTTAGAGCTGTCAACTTTCATGATCTTGGGTTTCGATGGGGTTTTTGAAGGATTCAAACACTTGTACTACCAAGATTTATTGAAAAAACAAAAAATGCTTGATTGCGGTGATTTTTGTCGTGTGGGTAAATTTTTCAATGGGGTTTTTGTTGATGTTGAATGCATTTTCACTATCACAAAATGTGCGGGGAAATTTTATGCCTCAGTAAACAATGTTTGTTATGTAAAATTCTTCTTGAATGTGTACGAAAAGAAACTACTTTAGGTTGTGGATGACAAATAACCCTAACAATGAAAATGATTGTTAAATAATGTAGATCTGTAGAAAATGATAGAAACAAAACCTGCCAAAGCCCTGATCTATGCAACATAAATAGTTAAACAAAAGAATGAAATAAGCGCAAGTAACTCCAATAATCCAATGGAAACTAGATGTATAAAGAATATATTTTATTAAACAACACTTGTGAAGGGAACAAATAATGTTATCAGTCCCCCTCTATGGGATGGGTTCTTGGCTATCCTCATTGTTTTCAGCTTTTGTAGAGTCTCTCTCCTCTATAATGTGTAAAACCCAGCAAACAAAATGTTTGAGCTCAATAAGAACTCAAATGGAAAAGAAAAATGGTGTGCGACAGTGATAATAATCAGAGTTACAACAATGAGTGCAACAATGAAAATGATCAAAAGTGAAGAATGAATGTAAAACCCTTCTATTTATAACAAAATATTAGGTTATTCTTGAATAATGAGCAATAATAAAATATTATTAACCCCATTCTAAAATTAACCATTTGGAATATTTTATTATATTTGGTTTGGAGGGAAAAAATATTTAAACTTTTATTTAGAAATAAATAAATGATTTATTTATCATCTCAAGAAATATGGTTAAGGAATAATAAATAAATAATGATTTATTTAAGTATTTCCTAGGGGATTTAGTCAAACTTGACACGGAATAATAACTAATTAGTGATTAATTAATTATTCCTAGAGAAAATAAGATATTAATGATTTATCTATTTATTTCTCATAATTGGGTCAAATGTGAACAAGGAATATTAATTAAACAATGGTTTAATTAATTATTCCTAAGAAGATAATTAAATAAATAATGATTTATTTAATTATTCTTCATGGGTTTAATTATAAATGACTTTAAAGATTTGATTTATTAAGTAATTTCTCATAGTGAAAGCAATTTACTATGGTAAAATTGGCCCTACATGGTGTACTTTGATCCATCTAGTAAATTATGGCTAGATGATCAATTTTTTGTGATAACAGATTACCCCCAAACGTACGAGTGTTAGGAGAAAAACGTATGACCGAAGTGCATTGTAAGGAAACAATCACTAGATAACAAAGTGGAGAGAGAGAGAGAGAGAGAGAGAGAGACTAATGGAGCTGAAGCGAAAGATGATAGTAACAAAGGGGGTGAGACCAATGCAAGTCTCCTTTTATGTTGTGGTACCGGATCTCAGTGAGGCGAGGGAGGCATACCTATACTCGTCGAGGTAACTTAGTAAAAAAATAATGATGCACCCAAAAACATGAAACTAAGCAATTAAATACATGGTGAATGGTACATGACATGCTGGCATAAATGAGCTAGAAAATAATACAATGTCCCATATACATAATGTGCTTGGAAAAACCATGAGCTAGGACCGAATACAATAATATCTGAGTACATGAGATGTAATGGCCCTTCCCTCAAAAAATGGGCGGGAGGGAGGGTAGAACAACCAAAGAAGCCCTGCTTTATAGGAAAGGAGTCTGCAAATTGAATGGATCACCTGAAGGAGACATGCATGTCATAATCACTACAAGTGGCAAGAACTGAACCCATCAAATATGCAGAACTGCATCTAAGTTTGTAGCATAATGAGAAGTCATCCCAGCATGTGGGGGGCTACCTAAATGGCCACCCCATCATGAGGTCTGAAACATCTCACACACACCCAAAAATCACTGGTACAATCTGTTGCATCACTAGACCATCAAGTGTATGAATCACAAACATGAAATAGTCAAGTCAAATGGAAATGATGATTCCCTTTACTTGATCTAAGGCACCGAACAAGAGTGGAAGTTGGAACCAAGATATACAACCCTCTAGACTGTTCTTTTGGAATAGACGTGTTGATGTCAACAGAATAGGGCCCACCATAGGTGAGGCAATGAGGATCCTCAACTAAGGCATGGGGGAAAATAGTAATGTGACTGATGGACTGACAATAGGGAAAATGGGGAATATGGGACTGAGGGACAAATAGACAAATTCCCTTGTCAGAGCATAATGTGCATGGTTGACATAGCATCGACTGACTCAACTTCGGAGGGGATGGTGGACACTATGACTGAAGGCCAAAATGGGCAACACGGGATGAATGGTATGAAAATATGGATGAAATACTATGACATGATACAATGGGATGCGAAACAAACTCCATGGATGCAAAGGTGACTCATCGTGGATGCTCTAAACAAGGACGACTTGATGATGTTGCCACACAGAATAGGCCCAGTGGGGACCATGAAGACATGAGCAAACGATGGTTACTCATGAAGAAAATCAACATGCGAGATGACAAGCACTGAGGGGTGGTCCCCAAGGTACAGGCATCTCATATGAAGAAATTGATCTTAAGATGCGACAAAGTGACCCTTCTTGGAAAAATGGCTTTGAGTTGAAGTGTCAAATCATCAAAAACGAAGAGAGACCCATTATAGTGCTCGATCATAGGTTTCCAACGATGCTAATGGTTCATCAAATGGAGCTACTACCTAGTCACAATGTGCGACATAAAAAACTGTGGATTTTCTTATAAAAGGGTGTTTTCCCTCCAATTTGAGAGGAGGAGGAGGCCCTAAATCTTGTGGAGATCGTAGTGGACAAACCGACCATTAGAATCGGGATCTGTGACTTTCAAGAAAGTGGCCTTACTTGTCTAAAGATGGTCGTAATGCTTCTTGGAATGATGGTTCCTAGTGAAGAGTTAAGGGAAGAGGAAAACGAGAATGAACTACAAGAGGAAGTCTAGAAATAATGTAAACTTTGAAACGGGAACTATAAACTCAAAACGGGAACTCTGGCCCAAAAACCCCAAAAAAACATCAAAAACAGTGCTAAAAACGAAAAGTGTGTATACTGGAACGATGTTTTTTTTTTAGGTGCCAATTTTGAACGTGTTT
>APFE031142986.1:0-19103 GCA_000404065.3 Pinus taeda | reverse complement strand
TTCTCTTTGGATGCCAATAAATTCCAACCCTTTGAGTAGTTGATAGCTCCATCATTAAGATTGATCTAGGTTGATTTCATTTGCCCCTTTAAATAAACTGTATTCCGTACCTTCACACATTATTATATTTATTAATATTATTTTTATTTTATTTTGACCTAATTTAAAAGTTTACATTACGTCACATTACTCTTGTTATTTAACTTATTTATTTGTTTATTTTTTTATGTAATTTAGAGGCAAAAATATCAAACATTACTTATCTATTGTGCTAAAAAAAAGCGTCTCTCCACACCATTATTAATAATATAATATATTATTATTATCAATAATTATTATATTTATTCATATTCATTTTATAGTTTAATAACTTATTAAAAAATTTGATTTTTATTATTTAATAATTTTTTATTCATCATTTACAGTAAATTATAAATTTTAATAAATAATAAGATATTTACTAAAAAATATTAATAAATAAAATTCAAGTTAATTGTATTTCATTATTTAATAATTTATTCATAATTATTTAATTTTAAAAAAAAACAACCTATTCATAGAATTATGATGAGATACTTTTTAGTGAGGAGAACCATCCAAATTTACAAAATAGAATCCTAAAGCTTGAATTGATAAAATGAAAATTGTGTGACCTCGGTCGAAATGAACACTTTCAGAAGCCATTAAAACAAATTACTTTACAGCAGGTGGGCTTAGTTGTGTGAGATACTGATACCAAACAAGTTTTTCAGTTGGTGTTATATAGTAATATAACTGTGGTGGTAGGATAGTTATTCCGTGATAGTAGCACTAGATAATGCTATTCACTATAATTACCTATAATACTATAGGTACCCATAATACTATTCATTGTAAATACAGTGAATAGCATTGTTTTACTATCTTTCATTGTAAATACAGTGAATAGCATTGTTTTACTATCTCGGAATCCTCACTGGATCAAGCCCAGCTAAGTCATTCACAAATTAACTTTCATGATTATTTTATTGCTTAGATGAATATTTTTATATATTCATTTTTATGGTTAGGAAGAGGCGCACCAAACAAGAAAAGGTTACCATGAACGAGAATTCATATTCGACCAATTGCTACGTTTCTCTCCAACCGCAAACATTCTCAGAATTTTCACGGACAGTTTTTGGCCTCACACAAATTTCACGTCATATTTTCGCCGAAGGTCATATTTTCGTCAAATTTCACGTCATGGTGTCTTGCATGAAAAGGGTCACAAAAGGTCAACAGCTCAGGAAAAATTCGTTGTCATTTCCTTAAAGAGGGATAATCTATTATCTAGTTTAATGTAAAAGGTGGCGAAATCTAAATTATTATGTTAGATATAAGTTTTTGGGCTTGGGCTGCTGAATTTTGTTGATAAAATTTTTTGGTTAAGGTTTTGAAATCAAATTTTCTCAAAAATTCTTTCTAGAAGCAATGATAAGAACCAAAACATAAATTTTAATCAAATTTCTTAAAATTAATTATATTCATACTAGATAAATAATTATTCAATGAATATTGATAACTTAAGAAATCACAAATATTAGCTAGAAAATGGAACATTTGGATAGACAAGTTAATTCCCCTTAACAATTTTTATAAGGTCAATAAGTATAGGCATAATTGCATGCAACAAGGGAGCATAGTAAGTTCAATTGGTTCAGCTACAAAGGATAAAGCGATGACAATTAAAATTAGGAAAACCATTGCAACCATAGTCGATAAAAGAATGGGGCTTTGGTATGACTAGTGCATGTGTCTCACTATCTCTATGTATTAACCTGATGGAAGATATGGTGGGGTAAGCCACAATATTTAGGATATAGTACCCTTTTAGACTAGATGTATTCTTGAAGCTTTAGGAAAGTGTGCCTAAGGAATAAACTAGCCTTGTAGCCTAGGGCATATGGGAGTTCATATATGAGGATGAGAAATTTGTGGACTGGTCCATGAATGGAGAATGAACTATAATTCACACATTTATAATATCATTACTACTAGAGGAAAATAAGAGAATTTTTCAAACAAAGTTTAACTTCACACATGATACATAGAAATAGGGTGGCATTCCCATCTCAAGTGGACATGACCCATTTCTCCTACAAATGTCAACATACAGAAACATAAAAACAATTCAAAAACATGGAATTTAGAAAGGGGTTGAAGAGTGTATTTAATTTTACTTTATTTATTAAGGCATGCTTGAACAATATGCATATGCTAACAATTTGTAACTTGGCATATTATATATTGTTAGTGATTTCCAGAACATTACTATGCAAAATGTGTGATTTGTAAAATGTGTTGTGTAATATGTGTGATTTCTCCCACTTTTAAGATGGTGACTCCATCCATCATAAGGGTCTCTCTGGTCCCTGATGATGGATGGAGTCACCATCCAAAAATTTGGATAGATCACACATTTTACACAGTATGATTCGTGAAATAACTAACAATGTGAAAAAAGATGGAAGTATCCAATCACTCAATATTATATATTGGTAGAAAATAAATTATTGAAAAAACATAAAATCAAGAAGATGGATTATTATATATTGGTAGAAAATAATTTATTGAAAAAACATAAAATCAAGAAGATGGATTATTAGTGATTAAGACATACAAATTCCATGAAGAACACTGAAAAAAATGAAAAAACCCCTTGGTCTATACTTATACAACAAAATAGAACAAAACACTCACTCTTTTTTCCATAACAGATTTCTGACATTCATTGTCATAAAATAAAAATAAATCCTTACACTCTTTGCTAGTTGCTATGATTTCTGACCTCATTACCATAGAGATTTCTTTCATGAAATAAAATAAGACGGTCACCCTAGTTGCTCTAAAAATATGAAAACAAGATCCTCACCCTAATTGCTAGTTTCTATAAAAATATCCAGCAATGTAACAAAATCCTCTTGTAAATTTCTACAACAAGACTAAAATCCTCTTGTAAATTTCTACAACAAGACCCTGGCTGCTAGAAAAATTTGTGGAATGCCTAAAATTAATGAAACCTGATATTGTTAGAATGAACAAGGTTCTCTCTATAATTTTTTTCTAATTGCCCTGGAATATTATATATCCTTTCGATAGTAATAATAATTTAAAATAGAAAATGTTAGATTGTAATAAATGAAGAAACCTGAAATTCTAATAAATGAAGGAATATGGCATGTTTTGTTAGTAACCAACTCAGAAACATTAGCATATTTTCAACTTAAATCAAGCATGGACACCTCCCTCATACTTAACTTTTTTATAAAGAAACAAATTTGAAATAAAAGTTGATGTGTTTTTGATGGTATTTCCTAAACTTTTTTATATACCAAACATATCCAAAAAATATATCATCGTAATACATGTGGGATAATGTAATTCCACCTTGTTATATAGTAAATGTTTTAAATGACATTTACACCATGATGAATGTGGGATATACCTATTTGACATAAAATTAAAGTTTTTTCTCACCAAATATATACACTATTAATTTCCAAAGGAGCAAGTTAGAATTCTATATGCGCATTCAAAATAAGCTTAATTATATATTTTTATAAAAATTGACACATTATGTCGAAGCATGGAGGCATGAAAATCATTCCCTTATACAAAATGATGTTAGTGAGTCACTAACTAATAACTACTACCTTTAACAATATGAATTACATATCCAAAGGTTAGCCTTCTTCTTTTTCTTCCATTAATAACTCAATTATTCTCACATATTCAACTATTTCCTATTATTGGGGACTAGAAAAACCAATAACATTGTGATAAAAATATTCCAAGAATTCATTTATATTGCCAAAAAAATAATAGTTTCTATTTCAAGTCAACAAAACAAACCATAGATGATAGTGTAAGCTGTGAGAGTGTTAGAGTGACATAGAGGACAAGGGGGTTGGTGATATTTTGTTGGTTGGTGATTAGAAAAGAATTAAACATCACTAATGAACTAGTTGCCCCCTTTGATGGTAACATCAATTTCATATTTAGGTGGGTTTGATTGGGGATTTTCTCCATCCTTTTTTGGGAATTTTTGAATTATGCCACAAAATCTCAATGAAAGTTCTAATAAATTATGGAATGCAGTAATCTATTCACAAATGGGTCTATATTCTTAGATATATTACCAAAACTATCTCACTATGAACAATATGTAAGAAGGAATCATGATATGCATAACACATTGGTAGAATGGGTTTCTTGAATACAATTATAAATTGACCAAGCTATAAAATTTACTATGTTCATATGGAAATTAAATGATAATAGGGAATTAATGGTTACCTAATGCAAATGGTTATGTATTTTATCATGGTGATGATTCCTTTTTCCAACTCACTTGTGTGTACTTAACAATCCTACCTCTTGTTGCAATATTGTTTAACCAACTTCTCTCTCTTTGGATTGTATCTTCTCTACATGTTCTAGAAATAAATAAACACACACACACACATAATATGAAAGGAACTAAGTGATGATGTTTCAATCAATAAGTAGAGTTAAGAATAGTCTTTGCTCCTTCTATATGAGTGGTCATGACATTTTTATCCCCTTCTTCATATTTACTCTTAATTAATGTATATTTAATTTTTATAGATAAGGTTGCCCTCCCCTCAAGAAAATAATTTTCTTAAAATCATAGGTAACCGTGGATGTTGTTGACTAAAATGTTCACCTTTAATGGATTAATAAAAAGTAATTCTCTAATAGTATAAGAAAATTAAATTGAGGATTTCTTACTTGGAAAATTGAACCCCTCTCTTGGAATAAAATAATAACTCCTCTTCTGAATAAAATAGTAGGTCTAGAATTAAGGGAATTGACTCTAAAAAATAATTCTCTAAAGCAATAACTAAATTAAATTGAGAATGTCTTACTTGTAAAATTGAATCACTCTCTTGGAATAAAATAATAACTCCTCTCTTGGAATAAAATAGTAACTCTATAATTAAGGGAATCTAACTCTCACTCACTAATTCAATGTATGGAAAGAGCATAAGTCATTCTCATTAAATTCACTAGTAACTCCCTCATTCAATTCTATTTGTAACTGTCACTCTCCCAAATTTTAATTGTAACTCCTTAAGATAAGCCTACTTTCTCTCTATTGTTGGATGAGTTCCACTTCTCCTCAAGTAACTCCTACCTCATACCTCAGGGAATTTGATTCTCCTATTATTGGGTGAAGGAATAAATTCATTTTGTAACTCCTCTCCTTCTCATCTATTTAATAAAGAAAAAAGTAAAAATTGAGCGTAGCATGTTCATTCTCAATAAGAAGAAAGAGTTTTTAGTGTGGACTACAAGCAAGGGAGGAGTAATAGAAAGTGTGAACCACATGATATATAAGAGAGGGAGGAGATCTTCAAGTAAAAGACATGTGCACTTAAACATCAAGTAGATGAGACATTGGTGACTTTATGCAATATTAAGGTGTTTCTACTCTACTCAACAATTGAAGTAATACAATAGAAGAAGAATTGTTCAGGTTTTCCCCCTTAGGGGTTTTTCTGGGGTCATTGGAATAAAATATAATTGTGTCATATTTGTTCTTGGTGCTCTTCATATCATCCTTAACTTTATGTTCTATATATAATCATTGATTTGAAATGTTTTAAAGAAGAAACCCACATTTTATGTAATTGTAACATTGAACATTCAATTTTCTCGGAAGCACATTTAGCTTCTTACAAATTACATTCAAATTAATGCAAAGTACATTCTATAATATTTAGTTTTTTGAAAGGTAAATTTACTACTATTCAGTTTTCTGCAAAGTACATTCAATTTTTTCCATAGGACTTTCAAGTTTTTGCATAGAGATTTCATATTTTAACATAATATATAGCACAAGGAGTTATGTATTTTTGTCCCAATACAACACCTATGGTTGTATTTGAAGCATCATTAGAAATATGACGTGGACGGGACAAATTTTTGCCTCTTGAAATTGGTGCTTCGGAATTTATGTTTCAACAATTCAAAAGCTTTTTGACAAATATAATTCTAATGAAATTGAAAATCTTTAGTGAGTAATTTTAAAAGTGGTGAAGCAATCTTTATGAAGTTTTCTATAAAACTTCTATATTAAATTGTGAATCTAAAAAAACTTCTAACATCTCTTTAACATGTTGCTACTGAAATTTTAGAGATAACCTCAACCTTTAATGAATGTGCTTTGATTCGAACACCTGAAATATAGTGACCCAAAAAAATTCCTTTGCTAAAAATCGAAATGATTTTTTAATGACTTAATGAAATATTAACTTCCTTACATATAATAATGAAATTTCCCAAATTCTCCATATCCCCTACAAAATTATTCCCATAAAGAGTAAAATCATCCATATAAGCTTCTACAAAATCATCGATCAAGTGAGAAAAGATACCTAATACTGCTCTATCAAGTGTAATACTGGAATTATGCAAAACAAAAGGGCATTCCATGTAAGCATACATACACTATGGACAAGTAAAAGTTATCTTATATTAGTCTTCTTATGCAAGTTGAATGTGATTGTATATGATGAAACCATCAAGAAAAGAGAAATTCCTCTTCCCTTCTAATCTATTTAATACTTGATCATTAAATGGTAATGAGAAATGATCTTTAGAGTTTATTTATTTAATTATCCATAATCTATGCATACTTTCCACTTTTAAGTTTTCTTAGGCACACTAAGTAAGGTGAAACCCATTGGATATCTCAAATTAGGTAAATAAAATTCACATTGAGAAATTTTTGTAAATCAACTTTAACAATCTCCCTGATATTATGATTCATCATTCCTTGAGGTTGTCCTACAGGTTTTACACTCTCTTGTATGTAAATTTTACACATACATATATTTGAATTAATTCCTTTCATGTCAATATATTCTCATGCAAATATAGAGGATTGTTTTTGCAGCATATTTATTAACTATTTCTTTTGAAATTCCTCTAAGTTATTGTTAATGTTTAATATGTTAAGTGGATAAATTTCTATAAGAGAATTGCCAAAATTTTCCATTGAGTTTAATAACCTTTTAGATTGTGAAAATGAAAAGTATTCAATATTGAATTCATCTTGAAAGATTTGCTTTAATATATGCACACAACAATTTTTTTCATAATATGATGAAATATAATGATTATTCATTAAATTCACTAATTAATCTTCCTCATAATTTTGTGAGATAGTTAAAACTAGTTTAATATCTTCATTATTTCCATCATCTCCTTCAATTCATTTCCCATTCTATATTTCAATTATTTTTCTTACTTGCACATATGCTATGAACATTTTAGTGGTATTTCCACTCGAAGTGAACATATCGCTAGACCTACAACTTATGAATGCATCAATATTAGCTAATCTTGTCCTACCAAGAATCACGGATGTAATCATATATTAGTTTTTTGAGTTAGTATCATAAAATAAATAGGATACTCCCATGGATATAGTAGTAATTATACATATTCTAATATACCCTTACATATGAGAACATCTATATATTCCAATTCCAATAAAGTAGGGTTATATTGAATATTAGTTAATTTCACCTTATCCATCTTATTATTTTGAAATAACGTTTATATTTGCACATAATACAATCAAAGTGTTTGGAATTTCAATTCCAATGGTATGCACCTTTACGATTGGATTAAGGGGATCTAAGTATTTTTCAATGTGCTGTTGTGCATCATAATGCTTTTAATATTTATGTTCAATTGCACTCTTTAGAATTATTTTCATTTTCTTCTAGGATTTTCAATACACAACTCCTTTATTTCTTTTGGAAAAATAGGGATTTCTTTTAAAGGTTGAGGCAATGGAATTTGATCCAAATATTTTCAAATTCATCTAACATGTTATAATCACATAAAACTATTTTCTTATCTATACCTTCATCAATTTTTAATCTCTTCAAAAAGGGAGGATTTTGTAATGATATAGATCATTGCTTAGCTATACGAATTGTAGGAATTGATTTTATTTTGTTTTCATCTATTTGTGTATGAATCTATTCCTTCTAAGGAGTAATTCCTTGTTGAGGATTTTCATCCTCTTCAAGAGATTTATCCTATTTATATTCTTGAATGACAACAAGGGGTATTTTATTAGATAGAAATTGAGGAGATCTAACTTGGACATCATTTAAATATAGATGAGCTATTATATACGCTTGAAACATTTGGGCTTGGATATTATAAATTGATTGTTCACGCACATTATTATTGGGATTAGCCAGTACATAAGAAGGTAATTCATTTAATTGAGGAAATGAAGTACATGGTAATTGAAGGGGTTGACTTGTAGTCAATTGAGGTTGGAATTATCGATGGGCACATTTTGGAGGTTTGGGTGCAGAATAATTTTGAGGTTGATATTGAGGATATTGTTGGAAATATTGAGGTTAGTGAATGTTTCTACCATAAGAACGTTGCCATCCCTTTCACGAGGATGAGTTTTGTGGCTCTTGTGGCCAAGTTTTCCATAGTAGGGTGGTGCTTCACTCACTTTGTGGTTGTGCATAACAAGAAATTTCTCCATTAGGATATTGTGCCATACCTATTTGACAAGGCTCCTAAGGTCTTCTATGAACAACATAACAAGGTTGTTTTGTTTGACTTGTCCCAACTTCTTTTTGGAAAATAAACATGAGTCTTGATATTAAAGGGAAGTCCTATGTAGCATGAACCTCTCCACATATAAAAAAAAATATATTATTGTCAAGAGAACATTCTCATAATGAATGTTTCTTCCTACATCTAGGATAGAAATTAGAAAAAGTAACATTTTCACCTTTTTTCTTGTTTTGTACTCTTAACATATCAATTTGTTCACTATTCCTCAGGACCACATGGTTGAGGGCTCATATGGAGTTTCTACCCTATCTAATCAGCCTTTGGGATGTAGGTCAAGGTATCTTCGTCATCAAAGGGCAAGAACTGGAACTGGAGGAGATGGGCATCTATTTCATCACTCGATTATCATGCCAAAGAGAAGCAATTCAAGTCTTTGGATCTCGCTAAGGAGTTCAAAGTACCAGGAGTCTAGTTCAGAGATAATGTCTTGGTGCCGAGATAACCAACGGAGGAAAGGTGAAGATTGCAACAATCACCAACAACCTCATTCTTACAATAATTTTGTTCACCATGGCACGCTTATCTAGAACATAATATGTGCATGAGGCTACCAAGTCTCAATTCTTGTATGCTATCTTATGTTTGACCCCCACCATCTTCAACTAGTGTAGAGGCCTCTAGGCGAACATGAAGCAACAACTGACCAAGGGTAAGAACAAACACCTGAAGCAATTTGGGTCTAGTTCTATACTGGTCACCTTCACCTTGGAGCGAGTGCCCCTCTTTTAGTATCAATGGGAATAAGTACCACATCCTACCCCACAAGATCTGATGCTCCTGAGATGGAGCCAACTCATGCCTCAAGGAGGCATAGGTCAACATATGCATTATACACCACATTTATTCAGTTGTCTTTAATGCTAACAGCGTGTGGTAGGTGGCTATGCTTAGTGTGACACAAATTTTAGAGGGGATCAAGATTTGCCTCTACCACTAGCTGAACAGTGGACCGACTGAGGTAAAAACTTGTTTTTCGTTTTTTTCAAGTTTCATGACATTTATAAAAGTGTAAGATAAGACTTAACTTATGATAAATGTACAGATGTGGGACTAGAGAGACTATGAGATGTGTTCCCAATAATACGGTGAGCTGCCCATACGATAGTGTGTGAAGGCTACGAGGAAGGGGCTCACCCCTTAGGAACTATGGAGTGAAATCTAGAGGAAATCACTTGAGGGGTTCCAGATTATGCCACTATCAACAATGTTCCACTAGATTGGCATAGACATACTCTCAGTGTCTTTGTGAGACTGCGTCGATTGCTAGGCCAAGTGATCAGAGCAGTCTCGTGCTATCATGGGCACCATGCAGTTTTGATAGTTTATCTACTCTTTTACATATTTTGTAGGGTTTTAAAGCCAAATGTTTGAGAACACTCCATTTTTTGACATTTTGTTGTAAACATTGAGGAAGATGTGATATATATATGCAATTTTTATTTCTACTTATTTCTATTTCTCTTCAAGGACAAAATTTGCCAATGCATCACTTAATGTATTTAAATTATGTGGAATATGTTGATATGTAATGTAATCAAAATTTATTTCCAGCAATGTAACACATAGATACATATGCAATATTTATGGATTTCTTACTAAGTAATGATTGCTTAATTGTAACACAACTTGTTGTGAATCCAACTTGACAACTATATCCCTAATTCAAAGAGAAACTGCTTCTCACAAGAGTTCAAAAACTCCACTTTATTCAAAAATATTATTGGTTCTTCAAAAAAGCAAGATACCTTGTAAGTTAATGAGCTCATCATTAGGGTCATAGAGTACCCATGTTGTGGAAGAGAGGTTATGCGTGGTACAATAAGCACCATCAACAAAACCAATGTAATGACTTGATGCAATATCCAAACCGTGTTTGCAAAGAAAAAATAGATGGCTATGGAAAGGGTTCTTTTAGGACAGCGAGAGTCTCTTTCAGCATGCGATTAACATGAGATCATCGGGGACAATCCTTAGTCTAATGATCCTCCTCATAGATGAGGCAAGGATAATTCTGCCTTCTTCGAGAATCATCATCAACAGAAGATCTAGGAGGGTTCTATTTTGGGGCATCAACTTTGGCCTTACCTTTTGATGAGACCAAGTATTGCAGCAAGAAAGATGCAACTCGTGGAGCTACAAGATTTACTTTATCAACCTAGGGTTTGTACAAACTTCGAGGTGACATTGTTGTATACACAAGTGAAATTGATATTTCTACCTTTTTTTATTGTTCAAGTGGCAAGAGAGCACTATTGTTTTCATGTCAGACTTCCATGGATTTAGAAGAATCTTGATTACTAATCAAAGAAAGAGGAATCTACTCTAAGAGAAATCTTGCCTATTGCAATAAGGAAAATGACTTAAATACTATGCTAAAAAAACACCATTCAATAACAAAATGCTGAGAAACTATGCTTTATAAGAATGCCAAGCTAACATGTATGAGATGCTATTGTCCTAAGCATGGAAGTTCAAAACATCAAACACCACTATTGTGCATGTAAAAGACTGAATATATTTGTTGCTTCCTTTTTATTATTTTTATGAAAAATCAACTGTGAACCCTAACCTCTTTTGATGATATGACAGGAGGATTATGGGATTTTTGGGAGACTTTGAGGTATCCTTGTGTTGCTTCCTACATTTTTTTGCTAAATTTTGGCCTCAAAAGAGGCCACTACAGGAAAACCTACTCGATGTGCTAAAAACCTACATGATTCCCTGTATTTCTACAAGATATAGTAGAGAGGAGAATGATTGTTCGTAGAGGTGATTGAAGGCTTAGAGAAGGTGGCTGATAGATGTAATGGAGTGAGAAAATTCCTAGGGTCACTCATAACTCAAAACCAAGGTTAGGAGATGGTTGGGTTTCCTCAACATGCTTGGAGGAGTTTCTATGTAAAATGATGAAATTAGTGAAGGTCTTGTTGGAAGCAAGGACTGATTATGGATGGATTAAGTTGGAAGGTGGTTTCTCGCTATGGGATATCTCTCTACTAATGAAACAATTTCTCTACATCAAACATTGTTATTTTCCAAGAAATCATGTAAACAAGAAGAATTATAATGAGCTATAAAAACAATGTTTAGTGAGCTAACTCTCTATTTCATGCATGAGGAAAATTTCAAAATGAAATGTAATTATTGATGATATCTACTGTAATACTAGAGATGGAAGATATGGTAGTTAATTCCTACACTTGCAAACTTATCAAATTTTGGTTCAAATACAGTAAATCCTAAATTTGATGAGAAAATAGAAATGTGTCTTTTTGGGGCTGCATAGGGGTCCTTTCCTCAAATCGTGACCCTTGAAGGAAGAGGTGAGGTTAACACACCTACTAGCATATTTTTGATTCTTTTTTCCCCTTGTAGCATGCTAGTGAAGTAGAGAACAAATGGAAACAAACTAATAAAAAATTAATCAAATCTACATTGCCTGCAACGAAGTACTTCTAAGAACAGTTTAATCACGAACCAACGAAACCAATCTAAGCATACAGATACAATAAGAGTAGCCTTTCCTTTTAGGGTTGGGACCTAACCAAAGAGCTTCATCCATGTGAGTTAAATCAATACCTGACCATAAAAAAACTAAATCTCATTAACAAAATAGAAAATTCCATAGCAATGTCTTCCACAAGTCTAGAGCTCAAAAATAACCACTGTTTTTAAAAAATAAATTCGACTCCTAGTGAGGCTGTAGGCCTATCTCTTATAAAATTGAAGTCCCCAATGACTTTCCTTAAATCTAGGGAGGCTTGACTCCCAAACTCAAGATCAACTAAGTCTTTGACTATCACTTGCTCGACTGCCTTTTGATCTTCATGACTTGGGTGCTTGTACTCTAAGTTGGTGTGATTAATGGAGGAATATTTAGATGAGGGAGGAGTAAATGAGGAGTATTGACCTCTTAAAATCTCTCTTCCTTGTCCCATTTAGGCTACAAACCTTAATCTTTCCAAAATTCCTCGATTTTCTCTTTCAAACCTACATCCAATGCATATTAGTCCACTAGGCATAACATCGTACTTTAACTCATGTCATTAAATAAAATATAATCAGAACATGTAATAAATTGTGAGAAGAGTTGATTTGACTAAGCTAGGAGGTGACTTAAGGTCCATATAGTTACCCAATGATGAGGTTAATCATGACCCCCATATTGAAGGTGCTTCTCAGCCTCTAAGCAACTCAATCAATATCCATGTCTTTCATAGCTCTAGTGGCCTCTGTGACATCCCATGTTTATTTTGTGGTTTCCTCTTCTTATGCATAGAATCACGCCTTCCTTTCTACCTCCTCCCACTACTTTCTCTCTTCTTGTTCCTTCTCTCCTTCTAACATTCAAAAGAGAAGTGGTGGGCTGAGTCTCAAGACAATCCAATTGAGTTTGTGCCTTTGGATGGTTTGTTTGTACATGGATGTCATGTTCAATGCTTCTCTAATACTTTGAGGAGAATGGTACTCTCTGATTTTCAAATTATATGGCAAAGTATTCCATCTCCTTTGGAAATATTGCATGTTATCATCCCCTAATAGTCTGAACATATCCCCAAAATCTGTAATTGCTTGCTCTGGGCCAGGAAGATACCTAGATGCAAGTTGAGGATCCTTTGCAATTAAATTATATGTTCTAATGACATCCATTGGACTGGACTAATTATCTCTTATCATGAGAGGCACATTTTTTTCCATTTCCAAGATATTCTTCATTTCTATAGCCTTTGCTTCCTCATGGTCATCCATGATGCCAAACCCACCAACTGTAAATCCCCCAACTTTTCATTAGGGTCTCATACATTCATATCTGTTAAAGCCATGTTATGAAACTAGAACTTAGACATCTTATCCATATACTCTAATGTACTTTTGTCATAGAGATCAATGAAATATCTATAATCTTAGTATGGCATAGTGCCTGTCTATGCAAGGGTCTTGATTTAGAACAATAGCCATTGTTCCTTAAGGTACAGTACATAGGAATTAGTTGGCATTGTGCACTGCATGGATTCCAAAGATAGAGTGGCCATGGATAACGAATGATTCTTTATTTCTTGTATCTGTCCTTTGAACCATGCATTTTCATTATGGCCTCAATGTCCCTGTAGCTACCTAGTTTTCTACCCATCTCCTTGAGCTTTTCCTCCATGTGGCGAATGTCCTGCACTCGCTTCAACTTGGTAATGTACATCCATCTATGTGTTTTGTCTCTTTCTTCCTCAATCTCAAAGAATAATGGAATGGAAAATATTTGTGGAGAGACCCTCCCCCTCTCAATAAATCTGTAGTAGGATTCAAGGTTAGGTTGAGCACTAGGTTCCATTAGTTGTGGGTCTTCTCTCCTTGTTTCTAGCTGCTTTCTTCCTTCCTCATCCAATTTTTAAGTTTCCAGTAGGTTCAACTGAGTTTCTTGTAGGACTACCTCTGCTTCTTGTAGGTACCACTCTATCTCCTGTAGGATGTCTTTTCTTTTAGATCAGGTGGATCTAGTTATAGGCCTTCTCACATAGGTGATAGGAGGCTTAGTTGAGGTTTGTGCTGAGTATCGTTCTTATTGAGTTTTTATAAGACGATCCATCTTCTCCTGCTATTTAGGTGAGTCCTCAATAGAAATGGGAACCTTTGTTGGAGTTTGGGGTTTTCCCTGCCTTATCCTGAACCTTGCTTGGAGTTTGGACTTTTCTTGTTCTAAAGTATAAGGGGGTTTGCCTCTGTTGTTTTCCTTCTTATTTGATACGGGTGCTTAGGGCATTGAGGGAAATTGTTGTCTCTTTCTGAGTGGGTTCTAGAGACACCCTAGGTGACTACTCCTTGTATTTTTCCTCTTCATTTCCATTTTGATTCTCAACTTTGTATTCCCCTCTTCCTATCCTTTGAGATGCTCATCTTGTTTATTAATGTCCTCCTTAACATCTTCCTCTATTTCTGCATCACCTTCTTTCTCTTTCTCTTCCTCTTCATGCTCATCTATATCCTATTCATCCTTCTCTGCTTCTTCTCTAACTATTTTAGACTCTTCTCCGTCTTTTTCACTCACAGTAGGGCTAATATCATATGCGAGGGCTTTGATATCCTCATTTGTCCACATGTCTCTAAAAATTTCCCATTGGATAGGAATTGTGAGGTTTTGGAAGGCATATTTTATATAATTCTAATTAACCCATGGTGGGCAAACTATTGGTACTTTCCTTCCTACACCTTTATGCTTATATCTATTAGTGATTGCAAAATGAAGTATGGCACACTAAGCATATGGTGAGGAGGTGTTTCTACTCCAAACCTCAATTCTTCAAGCACCCTAAAGTGATAACCATAAACCACACTATACCTACCTTCACATGATATGTATTTTATAAGTTGGTAGCTTACCTCATTCCACGGGTATGGTAGGCTTGTTCTCCTTACTCCATTCTTGTGTTCAATTTGCTTCTCTCCTAATAAAAAGAATTTCCTTTTGGCAGTTTGGCTATTACCCTTGCCTTCCTTTCTCCAATGCACCCCTAGGGGAAGTGTGCTAATTCTGGTTATGAGTTTAGGGGATAACTCTATGGAGGGGCCCCTCATCACAACAGTTACATGGGTTCTTGTTAGTGTAACGATGGAGAGAGAAAAATCTCGAGCTACTTCATCATCACACCCTCTTAGTTTCTCAAAATACCCCATCCAATTATGCCTAGGGAAGATTTCTACCAGAGGAAGATGTTGGTGAATCCTCATAGTGTTGATGGGCTTCCTTTTATTAAATCCCCCTATGATTTTATCTCATGAACTTTGATGAGAAGAGATGTATGATACAAATTTTAATGAAGGAGGAAATGGGACTACAATACTTTTGGAACTATTTGCTTACACAACTATCAAATTCAATCAAATTGGGAGATACTTCTATTCATTTCACATGGAAAAATGGAAGGAAATGTAGAGCCTACCTCCTTATGGTGCTTGTTGTAGCCAACCTCTATGTTTCCTTCTATGAAACTACTCACTCCCAATTGTGTAGACTCCTTGATTCTGTCATGTAGGATTCCCTATGTGATCTTATAGGAAATCCTACGCACGATCAAGATGGTTTTTTTCTCTTCCGTAGGTTTCTTGGATACGAGAGCGACTTTTCTACAGTGATCCTCAAGAATATGAATGCATGAGTGCATGAGGATAAACGTTTATTTCCTCTTATCGTCGAGTTCAGTGAGGTGGTGTGCTAGCACCTGAGGTATGTATTTTTTTCATTTTTGGACCATTGGTCCCCATTACCACATCATCATTCCCCTCTCCTCATAATCAACTCCCACTTTCGGAATCTATAGCTCAACTACTTCTGATGTCATTCTTTTCTCTTTGACTTGACAGTTGCCACATGTGTGGGGACTAACTTTTTTGTCCTCATTGACTGAAAGAAGTTGGCCAGGTTAACTGTCCACCTTTGACTTATAAACCAACTCGTGCACAATATTTACATATTTTAATTAAATTATGCAAATGAGAGAGTGAAGTGAGATACTTGCATACGGTGCTAATACCTTGTTGCAATTTTTTGAGGACATGATGTGCTTGGTGTGTGTCGGTTGCATGTTATTTCTCACTCCTTGTTGATTTCCTTTATGTCCAGGTACTTAGTGTTCAAGATGAATGTGTTCAAGATGAATATGCTACTACTACTCTCGAGCTTCTTCTACCCTTGGATCTTCATGTTGGAAGCTTGCCTCAACATATGAATTTTATTATGTGGGATAGGTAGCTACATGATTTCCTACAGGATGTGTTGTTGTTACTTCTCCCTCAAAATTTTTAATCGTTTCCATTGCTGGGACTTGAGGATGATGAGATGGATAGAGAGGAGCCCTAGAAGCGTGAATAATGAGAAATACACTCAGGTGCTGCCTTCCTCTGCTCTCTGTTTCATCTTTTCTCTGTGTTTTCTCTTTAAGACAGTCAATGTTTTGAAAACTGATTGTTATTTCTGATGGATGCAGGGGTGATTATGGTGGAGAGTGGTATGGTAATGAATTTGTGATGTAGGGTTTTTTATTTTTGGACATGGGAAGGTCATTTCTTGGCCCTAAGGTTACTCACTTTAGGATTCTGAAGCCACTATAATTCCTACAAGATCATTTTGTAGGTTTTTAGGGGATCCTATAGGTTTACAGGGAATCCTTTAGGTTTAAACGGAATCGTGTAGAAAACATAATACCCTTGCAAATTAAGGCAAGTGAGTGAAAAAAGTGAAAGGAATGGTGGAATGATGAAGGATAATGAATGGGGAAATACAAATATGAGTGGAATAGGTCCCTCTTTTATTCTCCTTTACTCTCTCATTGCCCTCCTACTCACTTGGAAACAATTTTTCATGATTTTTGTTTTCTCTTTTTCCTTTTCAATTTTTTTTTCAAAACAGTTAGTGTGCCTCCAAGAGGTTTTCATTCTAGTTGCTTGCCCTCAGCACCTCAAGAGAGGTTTTCACCTTGATGTATTTTTATTTCTTTTTTTCCTTTTTATTTTGGACACCATTGGGCCACTACCAGAGGTGTTCAACGTGATAGTGGGACTGAGGTGACTAATGGAGGCTTTCACCGGGGTCCCTATTTTTCATTTTTCTTTTCTCAGTGACTTGCTAAGGCAAGAGCTAAAACTTTCTCCACCACCATCACTATTTTATTGATACCATCAATGAACTCTTGCCTTGACCATGTTCTCTTGTAAATATTCGTTATGTGCCCTTTAACATGTAAAGGAATGGCCTCCGCATCTATGGTTCTCATTTGCACTGAACCATTATCATATATCATATATCTATATCTGGAATCATACAATAAGGCCTAATCACCTTCTTGAAATTATTTATCTTTGATGTTCCTATCGTGCTAGATATTCCTCTGAATTTGAGTTACCTCTATGTATAGGAGGGCCTTTGTTTTGAGCTCATCTAAGCCATTCAACTCAAGTAATATCTCTTTTTTTGCATTGCTGAGATCTAGATCTAGTTGGGCTACCACCCTCAATGTGCTATACTCAAATTCAATGGACAATAGGACCTTTTTCCTAGATAGCAATTCCTAGGGTGTGAATCTAGTGGTGGTCTTCCAGGTGGTATTATAGGCTCAGGTGGCTTAAATTACTTTATCTACCTAATATCTCATGTTGTTGCTAACCACTTTAGTCACAATGCCCTCGAGCACTCTGTTGGTGACCTCCATTTTCTCATTAGCTTCTGTGTGATAGGGAGTGTAGGTTCTATTCTTGATCTTATGCTCGCTTAACACGTCTTCAATCATGTTGGAGGTAAAATGCCTTGATCAATGACCAGTTCTCTAGGGTACCCAAATTTGTGAAATGCATTCTCCCTTAAGGACTCAACCACACTCTCCTCTGTTGTTCCCTTAATTTCCTTAGTTTTAGTGCACTTACCCAGATAGTTAATGCACATAATGATATACTTTTTTTTCTTGGATGGAGCGTCAATAGTTCCAAAAAAGTCGTGCCCCACTTGTCAAATGGCTCAAAAATCATTTTAGATTGCAAAGGAATTTCATCTCTTGGAGTACGCTTTCCCATCCTTTGGCACCAATCGCATTTCACGCAAAATCTATGCCAAAGCATTTAGGAGTACCCAAAATTTAGAAAGATGACTATAATGTTGTCTATCTCTCCAAACGACCGAGTGTTACTCCTCAAATATTTGAGGGGCATGCACCACAATCTCCATGAGAAAGTGATGTTGTTCAAGCCAAAAATGGTGGAAGATATTATGTATAGGCACAACACCTCAAGAACATAGGCATGAAAAGAGCGCAATCTAGTGTATCAAACAAAAAAGAGAAATGAGACACTTCTAAGGATGGGAAGAAGAAAGAAAAAAGGGGGAAAGGATAAAAATATGGTAGCCACAACACATGGGTGCAAATATCCTAGTAACCACTACAACGTTGATGGCGATACAGAGCAGAGGTTTTGGAAGTTGCATTGAGAGCTAAACTGAAAGAACTGGAAGAAAGATAATAAGAAGAAGAATATCATGACCGTTAATTCACACAACCAAGTTGAAAAAAGCTTAGACATGGATGAGAAGATCGCCTATACATTAATTCAAAAGGATGTGAATCTCGGTATCCTTCAACAACACGAAGAGAAAGAAATGACCAAACACTTCCATGTAAAGCTACAGGTCAACAAGATGAAGATTGATGCTCTCCTTGACTCAGGATTGCAAGAAAATCTCATTGCAACAGATCTAGACAAGATGTTAGGGATCGACTGATCATCCGAACCCATATCCAATGGGATGGGTACATAAGGATGCAAAGCTTAAGGTAAAAAATTAGTGTAAACTTACATTTGTTATGAGTGTTTATTTTATTGATGAGGTAGATATGTATGTCGTTCCCCTTAATGTATGTGGAGTTGTGTTTTGCAGTCCACACATGTACATGTGTGATGCT
>APFE031142971.1:0-10323 GCA_000404065.3 Pinus taeda | reverse complement strand
GATCACTCATTAAGATTCTCGGATAGCCAAATCGAGTCAACACGTGTACAAACAAAAACATCACAGCCATGACAGCTGTGTAATCTTTGACAGGTTACACTTCTGCCTAGCAAGTTAAGTACTCCATCACGGTGATGATATATCATGCGCTTATTTTCCCCTGAGGTTTGATAGGTCCTACAAAGTCGATTGCCCACTTTTTGAAGGGTTGCAACGTCATTTGGGTATTCAACAACATCTCATCCCTCCACAATGGTTTACCAGTCCTTTGACATATATCGCAGGCCTTATAGTGTGCTTTTGAATCTTGATGAAGGGTTGGCCACCACAACCCTGCGCGAAGAATCTTTTGTGCAATCGCTTGTCCTGCATAGTATCCTCCTATAGCATCCGCATGTGCTTCCATGAGAATCTAACTTTGTTCAAATTCAGGTACATACCTGCGCAATATCTCATCATTTCCCATTTTGTGTAGGTGCCCCGCGATGACAAAAAAATCCACCGCGCACACCTCCAATTCCTTTTCTGTTGAACAGAGTATTCCTTCAGTGCAGTCCTTGTTGTCAGAAAGTGGATTATATCTTAGAAGTGTCCATTCGCTACATGCACAATAAAGAGATGTGCGTCAAGTGTTGGCTTAGTGGGGCCTGACCCAGGTTCAAAGGTGATTTCACCAAGAAAATCCTGGTACTACTAGCTCTTTTGGCAACAGTCCATGGAGTGCAGACTGAGGTCTCACCTGAAGTAGTATGGGGGGGTGCTAGAACTAGGTTTCCACACCCTAGGGATGTCTAATGGGCTTCTGGGGTCCCCAGTCTGACCTGTCACTATGCGCACTTGTGATCCCTTCGCGACCTGTGGTGTAGCTTCTGTGTAGCCCTACTCGGGGCCCAACTGGTATAATACCCTAGAGCCTTGTTAATTAACTAATTACTTAACTTGTGTGTGTAATATTTATGGTTATTACAACATATTCATCAATCATAATAGTGTGTGCAATACATAAATGAATACAACCATAAAGAAGATAATGCACAACAAATACATAGGAATATGAATCAACTTCTCTTCTATTAATCTTCAATCTTGCTTACAAACTCGATACCGACCTGCACATTCAGTTGTAGGGGTTCGCAAACTTAGCTATGGAATCTACTAGGCCTCTGCGTACTCAGTTACAAAGCCTCTTCCTACTACTACAATGCAAGACACTTAGAACTCTACTCTAAGCTCGAACCATTCCTTCGCTATTCATCTATTCATCACTCCTTCACTATCTTTACAACTTAGAGCCTCACTCTATTTATACAATCCAATGGTTTGTCGACCATGGGTAGGCTAACTTTACACTAATTTACAATACAATGCTTATGGCAGACAACCCTATGACTCAATTTTACACTTCGTGCTCCATGCCTGCAATTCGTGGAGTTTTATAATATCTCTGACCAAAACTTGGACTTTGAGCCCCAAAACCTGCTATGGGGGGGATTCCATGTCCAATAGGCCCCCAACACAGTCATTGTGATTCGTCCTGAGTCACATTGTTGGTGCGATGATCTTGGCACAGAGCCCTTCCAACCATCCCTTCGCTTCCTAGAGGTCTGCAACGCACTGTTCTGCTGCTTGTTGGACCTGCTGTATGCACTCTTTTATTGCTTCTCATCATTTGTGTCTAACTTGTGTCCTTTCTTTGGTACTAGTTTCTGGTGCTTGTGTTTATAGTCCCGCGCCCTTGTCCAGCTCCTCGGGTCACAAACACTGTGCTTCCGTCAGTTAGTCAAATAGTCAGCCCACCCGTGTAGGGCTTCAGGTGACTGGCGTTTACTTTTCCTGGTAAGGGTTCTCCATTATGTTTGACTAGCTGGACTGTTCCTCCATCTGTGACCTCTTTTACCACATATGGTCCCAGCCAGTACATTCTAAACTTTCTTGGAAAATTTTCAAACTTGATATCATACAGTAGCACTAAGTCGTTTACCTTGAAGGTGTGTAACTTGATATGGCGATCCTGCCAGGCTTTTTCACACTACTTTTATACCTACTAGTGAAATCCAGCCATAAATCATTCTTCCTCGAGCTCCTCTAATTTCTCAAGCCTTTCTTCCAAAGCTTCACGCCTGTCATGCCTGTGAGTGCTACTATTTGCAAACTAGGGATGATGTATTCCATTGGCATGACTACTTTCATACCATAGACCAACTAGAATGGTGTCTGTCCCTTTATTTTCTTGCATGTTGTCCTGTACACCCGTAACACAGTGGGTACACCAAGGTTCTAGTCGTCCCACTACACGTTACATACTTTGGTTAGCACATTCTCCAGTATTTTATTGAATACTTCTACTATTCCATTGGCCTGTGGGTGGTACGATGTACTTTTCTGGTGATAAACTTGGAATTCTTCCATAAGCACACTAATGGTTTCATTCAAGAAATGTGTGTCACGGTCACTTATTAAGAGTTTTAGACAGTCAAATCGTGTCAACACATTTTCGAACAAACACTTTGTAGTCATCATGGCCGTGCATTTCTTGACTAGTTGTGCTTCCACCCATCGTGTCAGGTACTCCATCGCAGTGATGATGTAGCACGCACCCATCTTTCCCTGAGGTTTGATTGGACCCACAAAGTCAATTGTCCATTTCTCAAATGGATGCAGTGTCATTTGGGATTCAGTGGCATCTCATCCCTTCGTGATGGTTTTCCCATCCTTTAACATATATCGCATGCCTTACAATGTGCTTTCGAATCTTGCTGCAGGGTCAACCACCATAACCTTATGCGAAGAATCTTTTGTGCAGTTGCTCATCCTGCATAGTGTCCTCCTGCAGCACCTCCATGTGCTTCCGTGAGGATCTGACCTCGTTCAAATTCAGGTACATATGTTCGTAATACCTCATCGTTGCCCATCTTATATAGGTTCCCCGCGATGATAGAAAAGTCCACCAAACGCACCACAAATTCCTTCTTCTATTGGATTGAGTACTCCTTCAGCTTAGTCCCTATTAGAAAATGGATTATGTCTTCGAAGTGTCCATCTGTGACACGTACTGCAAAGAGTTGTGCATCAGGTAGTCCCTCCTCCAAATTTGTTGGTTCCTCACTCGTCTCAATTCATGACAAGTGGTCTATTGCTAGGTTTAAGCGTCTCGGATTGACTATGACTCAAAATCATATTCTTGAAATAGTAAAATCCATCTACATATGCACCCCCCCAACACAGGCTTGTTCAGCAAGTATTTCAATGCAGAATGGTCGGTATACATCTAGAAATGTCCACCAAGTAAATAGTGTCAGTATTCTGGAGTGCGTACACCATTGCCAACCCCTCACGTTCGGTGGTAGAGTAGTTATTTTCTACATTGGACAATCTTTGACTCGCAAACATGATTGGGTGATCCACACACTCCGTTCCCTCCTGTGTGAGTACAGCTCCCAACATGATACACGACGCATCAACGTGTACATGAAATTCCATGTCCCATTTCAGGAAGACCAAAATTGGTATGGAGGCCAGTTTCCCCTTTAGGACCTCCAAACTCTTCATGCAATCATCATTCCAGAGATTTGTAGCATCTTTTTCAAATAGCTTTTCCATCAGAGTGGTTATTTGGGCATAACTTTTGATGAACTTCCTATAGTATCTAGTGTGTCCCAAGGTAGCGCACAATTATTTAACACTTCGCAGTGCTTCCAAATTGAGTATAACAATAATCTTCGTAAAGTCCACCATCAATCCTAGTTTGCAGACCACATATCCTAGCAGGTTTCCAAAGGGAACGAGGAATGTGCACTTATTCAAGTTCAGCGCAATCTGGTGTCGGCGACAAGTATCCAACATCAAATGTCAGCTCACTACATGGTGCTTAACTAAACCAAAAATAATCCAATCATCGAGATGGACCTCCAAACATTTGTGGATGTATTCTTTGAATGCGGCTACCATGATGCATGAAAATATAGTTGGCGCATTCTTTAGTCCAAATAGCATCGTGGTGTATTGAAAGCATCCCCATTATATTGCAAAGGTTGTCTTGCTCCTGTCTTCTGGCGCGATCTTGATCTGATGGTACCTTGAGAACCCATCTGTGAATGAGTATGCTTCCTGACTGCTAACAGTCTCTAGTACCTCATTTGTGAATGGTGTTGGGAATGGATCATGTACACAAGCATTGTTCAGCTTCCTGAGGTCTATGCATATTCTTATTTCACCCTTCTATTTTTTCTCCTGTACCACCATAGGACTCACCCAGTTAGATTCTTCCATTGGTTCAATAATTATGGCTGCAAGAATTTTGTCTAATTCATCATGGACCTTTTATTTATACTTTGGATTCAAGCAGTAAGGCCGCTACTTAACTGGATTTGCGTCGGGTTTCAGGGTGATCTTCATCATCCCTAAATAGCCCACGATCCCTTTTAAATCTGTAATTTTGGTCAGGATTAGGTCTTGGTATTCACGGAGTAACTTAGTGACCTTATCGACTATGGAATTGTCCCAATAGTCCCCAAGCATTGTGTATTTTGGTTCCGCCTACGTTCCAATGTTGACCTGCTTCATAGTTAGTGGCGCAATGATGTCAGGGTCTTCAAGTGATGGTCTGGGAATATCACAAGAGCCTTCTATTTCTGAAATGTTAATTTTCCGTGGGTCCTCATCATCCTCCTCAACATTCACGTTATAACACTCCAGTGTGCTCCTTAACTATATCGTCCATTCTGGCTGAAGTACTTCCATTGGCTCCTGTGGTATTTTAAAGATAGTAACTTTCATTTCTTGTAGCACATTGTCTACAATATCTGACCAATGATCTTAAAATGTGAATGTTAACAAGAATCCCTCTTGCAAGACATCCCATTCAATTGTACCATGGCATAGCTTTGTCTCTGTATACCAATTCATGGGTATGACATCTAGGGTGTGGTAGAATAGGTGCACCCATTCAAGCTGTGGCTTTTCCTCATAGACCTTGGTCCATTTTGTGAGGTGCATGCGTGGATCATCTCGTCCATCATATTTTTCTACTAGTTGTATTTGGGGTTGTCCAAACCATAGGTGCATCATCCTTCTGCATTCGCGTCAGTATTTAAAAGTTCATTGATACATACCCACCATCATGCAGGTGTTGCATGCAGTGCCCACTTTAGCGCATCGAACCACTATTGCTCTGGTACTGTACTTTCAAATTTTCTTAGAAATTCATCCCCCTCTGACACTCCATCATATGTCAGCAACTCCCTTGCCTCTGTTGTTACGCAATGTAATGGCCTAATCATCATGTTGCAGTTCAGTGTTATTACTTCGTGCGACTGATTCTGCCATCACTCTATCTCTTCGTCTGAATTTGAAGTGCAGGAGCTTTCACACTCCCATGAAATACTTCCATCTGTAGTTGGATTTACCCAATCTTATCCTTGTGCAGTTATTTTGTAGATATAGTTGAGATTGTCATCACTCTTAGTATCGCACACTACCTCAGTGTATCACGCTCCTTCGGTTGGGTCTAGCGGAACTGTTGGGCATGGGATCCCCCACAACAAGTTTTTGGGCTTCAAGCTTGAGTTCTGGTCCATTGTATTGTAAGACTCCACGAAGTACGGGTGGGAAGCAAAAATGTCTAGGATGAGTCATAGGGTTTTCCCACCTAAGAATTGTAAAATAATGTAAAGTTGTGTCAGCCTACCCATGGTTCACAAACCATGGGATTATATAAATAGAGCAAGGCTCTAAGTGTAAAGATAGTTTTAGTTTTTTGGAGTAGGTAGTAATAGATAGATGCGAAGGGATGGTTAGAGCATAGAGTGAAAGTTGAAGGGTATTGGGTTATAGTAGTAGCAAGAGGCTCTGCAGTTGAGTGCACAGAGGCCTAGTAGAGTCCATAGACGAGTGTTCAGACCCCTGCAGCTGAGTGCGTAGGGTGGAGTTGGGTCTCTAAGTGGGATTATACTTGAAAAAGAATGCTAATAAAGATAATTTTTATTCAAAATATTGTGCATCTATGTCTCTTTTTAGCTTTATTCATTTATACTGTTTATGATTACGTGCACTTACCTGAATGTTGAATGAATTAAGAAGAATATTGGGCCCTCACAAGTTAAGTTAAGCACTAATGTAATAGCATAGTAAGAATAAAGATCAGGGTAGTACTTTCTTCTTGCCCTTACAGAGGTATGCGGAGGTAGTGGCACAGGTCGCGAAGGATAGACAACTATGCAGAGTAGCACAAGCATGTAGGTTTGAACCGCGAACCTCCAAAGACTTCATCAAGACATCCCTAGAGTGTGGAAACCTAGTTCCATCACCCTCCCATACTACTTTGGGTGAGACCTCAGTCCATGCTCCATAGACTGTTGTTGAAAGGGCTAGTAGTACCGGGATTTGCTTGGCTAAATCACTTCCAAACCTGGGTTAGGCCCCACTAAGCCAACAAATGGTTCCATTGTCAGGACCGGGATCTGCATAAGGTATTTTTTATGTTGTGCCACTAGAACCCAACAAAGAATGAAATTGAGGAGTGCTTGGATAAGAAGATTCATGAGTTTGCAACACAGGAAAACAGATCTCCACAAGTATCTGAGAAAAGGTGGCTGGATCGCTACGTGTATACATAAATCCATGATATTTTCTTTACATCCTTTTTGTCTGAGCTATATGAGTGGATCACGAGGTTAGATGACAGCCAAGGAAGGTATAGGCTGGACCAACTGATAGTGCGGACTCTGGAGCTAGTGCATAGATTAGAAGCCATAAGATAACGCGAGCTATGGACCACTAGCTCGACCGAATAATAGGATGATTTATCACTGAGTTCGCGGTGGACACGATCATCAATTACAATGAGGAAGAATGATGTTTTCTCAAGGGACCGAAAGGTAAGTATATTAAATATTTGAATACCTAGACTAAGATGCTCTTATGTGAAAAGTGGGTTATGCAAATAAATTAATGTTTGGGACTACGTAGAGTGGAAGAATCTACAGAAGTGGAAGTAGTGAAGAATTAGAAAACAATCCCTTAATTTCACCCTCACGGGAGAGCGAGGATGAGCTCCTGAAATTTTCTCCGAGAAGCGCGGTCAGTTTGATAAGGCAGTGGATTCTGCAGTTACCTCCACCCACCCCACCACCTGCTTCACCTCCCTCACCCCTATCCCCACCCACTCCACCTCCACCACCTCCACAGTTCGGTATGGAAAGTGCGATCAAACTACCAGTATTCAAGACCAATTCTGGTTCATGGTAAGAGTAGTATCAGAAGCACAATTTGTCATGGATGACAATATTAATAAGGCTACATTGGTGAGTGTGTTGCAGGATCACGCATTAACATGGTACATCAAGCACTCTAATGACCACCCAAACGTAGGAATAGTAGAGATCTAGAATGCATTGAACAAAGAATTTAGTAGGCATAAATCAGAGATGTAGCCAATCATCAGGTTTAAAGAGATCGCAATGCTTCTAGGCAAGACTCCCTGGGATCTGGACCAAAGGGTTAAGAGTATGATCTACAAGGCCAATATGACACTGATGGATGCACAACATCACACATGGTTTGTAGCATCTCTGACACCACACTTGAGGATAGTGCTATCATAGCAGAAACTTTCTACCTAGGCCGAAGCATTGGAGATGGTAATGAGATTGCATGAGACCTCGATACAGGACCCTGGGTTGGGAGTTCAACAAATCCATGCACAACTACAGAATCTGTGTTTGGAAAAGAAAAGCTTGAAGTAGGATAGGGAATTGCGGCCAGAGGTGCGCGAGGAAGTATGGTGCATAAAATACAAAGGCCAGGGCAATGACAAGGATCATTGTCTACTATTCGTGGACTACTTGGTAGGAGGGGCATCAATGCCATTGAGACCAAAGCCATAGGTAAGGCCGAGTGTGGCACACACGTTATGGTGCACGATCTATTGGACAGGAGGAAAACACATGACAGATAATTGGCATTTGTTGCAGAAGTATACACAGACTCTCGAGCAGTTGTTTTGTAGTTTATGTAGGTTGATAGGCCACAACGAGCGCACTTGTCATAGCTATGAGTTAATGATAGATCAGACCCTAGCTTATAGGTTGCCAATAGAAATGCGAGCCCTCAACCCAGCTGCAGGGATGGCGTGTGCTAGATTTCAGGGGTGAGGCCAAGGACAAGGAGGAATGGAGCCAGGAAGGGGTCGTAGACAGTTAATTTGTTACAATTGTGGAGGATCGGGGCACTATGCCTGCGATTGTACCAACCTGAGGAGGATATCCTGTTCATACTGTGCTCAATTTGATGATGAAATAATAGACTGTCCTACATTGATCACAAAGATGCACAAAAAATGGGTATTCCAACCTCCCCCAACTTAGAATATACAAATGATGAGGTCTAAACCACGCGAAGAGGAACCGAATGTAAACATGATGCTTAGAAGTTGTGTGACCATGGGAGAGGATAAGGGAAAGTAGCTAGAGGAAAGCACGTGGGTTTGTAAGGCTCTTGCAAAGGAACCTGAATTTGACTTAGAACACGTAAAGGAGACATTCATGAAAGCTGAGAAGAGCTTCGCGGAGGTCTCCACTTCATGTAGTAATGATAAACCAAAGCCAGGAATGGATCCTTCAATGCTTACTACCTTTCTCAAGACATGCATGAAACTGTTGCATGACAATAAGGCGGTTAAAGGACTACAGGAACTGATCACCAGGTGCGCAGGGTTAGGGGAACCCCGCGTAGTCCAGAAATTGGGGAAGCATGTATTACGCACTATAAGGGAGATGAGGTTGACTACACAGATTGGTGAGTATGAAATGGATCAGGTAATCCTAGATCTGGTTTCAGATGTGAATGTATTACCAGAGAAAACATGGGAATGTATGGGTAGGCCCATGTTACAGTGGACCCCTATTCAATTACGAATGGTGAACCAACATAATATTTCTCCCATGGGAAGGTTGTAAGGGGTAACAGTTGATATTGGAGGCGTAAGCACACAAACAGATTTTGAAGTGATAAAGATTGTCAATGACAGTGATCCCTACCCAAAATTGTTAGGAATAGACTGGGCCACTGATACGAATGGAGTCATTAATCTGAAGAAGTGCAAAATGATCTTTGAGAAAAGGTCACTATGCGTAGTAGTCCCACTGGACCTAGCCGAAGGAGCATGCTACACTGAACTAGTGCGCGATGTTGGAAGCGATGATGACCTTGATTGTATTTACAAGATAACTACACGAGACCAGGATTGCGTGAATCCGACTGCAAATGGGAGGATCTTGTGGGAGCGCGAAAGCTCCTGCACTTTAGATTTAGACGAAGAAGTAGATCACTGGCAGAATCGTTGCATGAAGTGACAACACTGAATTACAACATGATGGTTAGATCACTACATTACATGACAATAGAGGCATGAGAGCTACCGACATATGATGGACTGACAGTGGTGGATGAATTTGTAGGCTTTAACCCCGTACAGAAATTACCTGCATACGAATTCTAAATCACAGGAAAAATAAAAATGCGAGAGCATAACACATCAAACACATATACACAAAGATTTCCCACTGGATCTCAAAACTGAGACTACCAGCTTGATTTTTCATTATGTTCCTTTCAATGTTACAATACATATTTATACATGCCAAAGCATCCAATACCATGGACCGAAAAACCATTGATCCAATACCATGGACCGAAAAACCATTGCGTCCAAGAAACATGTGCGAAAAGCATGCACAAAACCATAGGTGGGTCCGCCCAACCTAACATAGGGTCCAAAACCAAAATTTTCCAGGGCGCTGCCCCAGACCCCATAAAGTGGGGTTACAAGTACCCCTCAAACACCCTGTTAACTATGTGGAAATAATATAAAACAACCCAACAATCTCCCACTTGTTGTTTTCTTTCCACAGGGGGCCATAGGAGAGCTTAGTCATTTTTCTAGCCCTGAAACACCCATTGTTTCTCTACACCAAGAGAACTTCTCAGAGCTGCTCACAAGTTTTGTCAATGCATCTGCAGTATTCTTCAAAGTGTCCACCTTTACCAGCAACACCTTTTTGTCTTCTATCATATCCCTCACAAAGTGATACTGAACATCAATGTGCTTTGTCTGTGAATGATAAGCAGGGTTCTTTGCCAAGAAAATTGCACTTTGGCTGTCACAGTCTATCCTTATAGCTCCCTGTACTAACCCCATACTTGAACACAATCTCTGCAACCAACTGCTTCCTTGCTTGCATGAGTGGTTGCCATGTGTTCTGCCTTTGTAGTTGATAGTGCCACTACAGATTGTTTCTTACTCATCCAACTGACTGCACCTCCAAA
>APFE031142968.1:149242-171251 GCA_000404065.3 Pinus taeda | reverse complement strand
ACTAGACTCCATGCACATCCTTAAGTGGTGGAAATATTTACAAGGGAAAACTGGATGAATTTCTTTGAGAAGTTTAGAGGGTTTGATGATGAAATTGCCCATGAATTTGCTCTCTCTCTGGTCCCTCACACAAGAACTCATGCTACTGTAACCATTAGAGGCCTCTCCATTGAAATAACCCCTGAATTCATCAGTAGGGTTACTACCCTTCCTCTTGGGCTGCCTTGGAGTAAAGATGAGAATAATTGGCTAGGTTGCCAAGCGGAAAATTTTCCGAGATAATGAAACCCCTATTGAAGACAAAAATGGAATTAGGAGGGCTAGTGTACCATATCCCTAGGATGAGGTCAGCTACCAAGTGATCAAATACATTTCTTGTGAGGGGAGGCACAGCATTGTTTATGGATATCATTTTAGAATCCTCCAAGAATTGAGATATGGCATGGATACCCCAGCACATCAAAAACTCAGTATCCCTTACTTTCTCCTTCAGTCCCTCATTGACTCCAACACCAAGGTACAAGAAGGAAATTCACAACAGCTACCTCACCATGGCCTAATAAAGATCCTAGTAGAAGAAGCCATCCATACCCTTACAATCCCTATAGCATGGGAAGTTTTCATAAATATGAAAGCTGAGGATGACATCAAGGCATTAACCTATGAAGTCAGTCCTGCTGTCAGTGAGGAGGGAGAACAGCAAGGAGGAGAAGATGAAGCCAGTGGTGACATAGCAGAGCAAGAGAGGAAGGAGGAAAGAAAAGAAATAGAGGGGAGAGTTGAAGAGACAGAACAGGAGGTAGAAAAAGAGACATATTAGGAGGAGGAAAAAGAGACAGAAGAGGGAGAAAAAGAGACAAAGAGGGCAGAGCAAAGAGAAGACTCCCCTGAAACTTTGGAAAAAGAAGCAGCAGCTACCCTCACTACCCTCGGTACACCAGTTAAGTAGAAGCAAAAGAGGAAAATAAAAACCTCCATGTATTCCAAGGCAAGGAAGAGTACCAGAATTAAAATAGGTAAACCTCAGCCCTCTTCAAAGACTCCCATTAACATTGAAGATTCACCATCTGCCAAGGTGAAAGAATTTCCTTCCAAGACACCCATAGCCTATGAAATGATGACTACAAGATCTTCTACATGGAAGGGAAAGGCAATTCTACAAGACCCCAAACCAAACCTACAAGAGGGTAAAACAGTCCTACAGGAGACACTATCCAAACTAAAGGAGACACAAAAACTTGAGGAAAAGATAGGATGACAGCCAGAGGTGAAAGAGGAAGCACAAGAGCTACAAGAACCTGACCCCTAGCCTAATCTTGACTCCTATTACAGACTACTTGAGGGAGGCAAGATAATCCCACATAAATTTGCAATTCCACTGTTTTTCGAATTGGAAAAAGAGAGAGTGAGAATGCATAGGTGGATGCAGATAGCCAAGTCCAAAAGAGTTGAGGATATTGGCCACCTGGAATACAAACTTAGGGAAATGGACAGGGAATTGAGCGCTCTCAGAGACAGAGAACCCATTACAAGAAGCCACCTTGAGAATGAGAATGAATTACTAAGGAGGCAACTGCAGGAGAAAGAGACTAATTTGGCATACATGACCAACTTATCCATAGAAGCATTACAATTCAGAACACCAGCCAAATCTTATGGCCTCTATCTGAAGGATCAATGGCTTCAATTCTAAATAAAAACTTTAGCACAAAGAGGCATAATGTCTTTCCAAGACTACAGGTAGTTCATGGATTTGTGTGACCAAAGCACCTCTGAGGACAAAGCAAAGATAGCAGAGTTCTATCTACACAACATGGCCCTCACAGACCTAAATGTGTGGGACCCCAATGCCAAGCTAGGGGATCAGCAATTAATGGCCATGACGTCATGGATGAACCATGAGGAATTGAGGGCAGCAGAAATGAAAATATTGTTAATAAAAGAGTAGAATGAAGCATTGATGATGAGAGTTGAGCCATAAAATCCTATGGCACTCATCAGCACACACAACTTGCTAGCCAATGACCCTCAGATTTCCCCTAAATATCTAGCCAACCAGGAACAAGCCATTGCACACTTTGAAGATATGCTTAGGCTACTTGGGGATGACTATGTACATGCATGCATGAGAAGATGGAACACCATACCCCAAAGCTTGCAGATCAGAGAATACCATTCCCCCATGAGGCTGGAGGCTTTGAAAAGAGTGCCAATGTACAAGCGCTCCATGCAAAGGCTGAAGGTCAACTGGATTGGCCTCATACTGAGTCCACTCATATTAGGCATGCTGGAAGGCAGAAGAGAAAAAGAAGAGAAGGAGTAGTGGAAGGACATAGACAGAAAGGTAGGATTTTATGGATAACATGAGTAGACCACATCAGAAGCTTGGAATGCTAGGGAGGCCACCAGGGCCATGAAAGACCAAGAGATTGACTAGGTTGCTCAGAGGATGAGCAACACCTTCAGTAGGGGGTGATGATGAGCCTCATAAATGGGTAATTATATGGGCTTATTTTACCTCCTAACCTAGTCAAATCAACCATTCTCTTAGCTTATTTTATAATTTTCAGATTATATTTATGCTTATAGGGTGAGTTGAGTTAGTTATTATGCCATGTGGTCTAACATGTATTTAATGTAGATTATTGATGGATTTCGAGATCAAAGTCAAGGATCTAGTGGTAAAACTGTAATAATAACTCGAAGTAGACAGAGGAGAGGACTTATAGGAGGTAATCCCCCTCATTTATTGCTCCTCACTTCGAATTCCCCTTCATTCAGCTTATAGTACAAGCAGTCGAATCATGCACTAGAAGGCAGCTGAGAAAGTGGAAGATGATTGATAGTTATCTCGAGTTTTGGGAGCCAAGCCTCCCTGATTTTAAGGAAGTTGTTGGTAGCTTTAGATGTATAAGCAGAGAGGCCTAGGGCCTCACTAGGGTTGGCTTTTTTGGCTTGTGTGAACTCTGCTCAAATTTCAAGCTTACTATTTTATGACAGTTTTATGTAATCTTGATATTTTTTTACAATGAAGATGGAATCCTTTTTGAGCTAGCACTGAGTTACCTCAAAGGGCTAAAGATCTTGGGTTAGGGCCCAATCCAAGTAGCCAAGCTTCTCTTTACTTGTATTTGTATGCTTTACTTTAGTTTGTAGATTAGTTTGTTGTTAGATGTATTTCTCTTATGGTTAAGAATAGGGTGCTTTTGATGATTTAGTAGCTTGCTTCCATTTGTGCTTTCTGTAGCTGGTTAAGAAATGATCAAAGAAGATTCAAAAGGCTAGCAACAGTGCCTTGGCCTCTCTTCCTCCCTCTGGGACCATGATTTGAGGCAAAGACTCTCTTTTTGCCCCAAAATGACAGATTTTCCTCATTCCTAGGACTTCTAGTGTTTGCAGCTCTCTAGTAGGTTGATAGTCCAGTTTTGCTTTACCTTAGAATTCTTTCTCATGTTCACTTCATGACTTTCAATATTCCTTTTTCATGATTTCCTTTCTTACAGCATTTCCCAAAATTTCCTACTATACATCATAGTTTAGGCCATTTTAATGCAAAGCTCTGTTTTTCCTAGGATGCACTCATTTCATTGGTTGCTTGATATTTTTTGGTTGACTGTCAGTTTCTATGCAGAAAATCTCTTCTAGAAGTAGGAAATATTACCAGAAATCACAACCTCCATCTAATCCATGCCCTATAGGTCTCCCAAACCTCACCTCAATTCTACCCTAGTTTCCTTCATTTTTCATAGAACTTTTTCCTCTCTCTTTGAGAAAACCCAATCATCTTTCTCTCTCCTGGTGATTCATGGTAGACCTTAGGCACCCTAACACCTCATTCCAACCTTCATCCACCTTTTCCACACACTCTCACACCCTCAAAATAGCAAAAATTTCTCTCGGCCTCCTCCTGTAGGCCTCCTGTAGTTTCCCTGTTTTCCTCCTATAGTTTTCTTGTGTCCTCTTGTAGTTGTTCCTGTAGGCTTTCTTTTGAAGACCGAGTGCGGGAAAAGCCTCCAGAAGGCCACCTAAGACCTCCTAGGACCCATCCACACCATTCTACATCATCCGAAGCTCCAAAACCGCCCTCTAACACCGCCTGTTCGTTGCCACACTCACACACAATAAATTAGATGCATGATAAATTCACATAAAAACACATAAAAATCCAAAAATATGTTTTTTGCTTATTTACTTCCAAAAATAGCATGGTTAGATGTTGTTTACTTCCTTGAGTAGGTAATGGCATTTATTTCATGGTTTTCATAGTATTTTTGGCAAAAGTAGAATTAGCTTGTTAATTAGGGTTTACTAGATTTTACTTTACATTCCAGTCTTTCTCCTTTCTGCAGTTAGAATAGCATCCGTAGAGTAATCTTTCTTTCCTTTCATCACACATAGAGCTTCTTCTGAAATCTATAGAAGTTGGCTTGATCTCCTAGTGATCTCACGTCGGCTGACCAAGTGACAACCTGCAGTGAGAACTAGTACTTGTGCATATAGCATCGACGCTTCCAAGTTTATTACGAATTACCGGGTTGATAAAAGTAAAGTTGGTAACCCAGGAGTTGCATCATTCTTGCTGCAATACTGGCACTCACCAGCCAACCCTCCATCAGGACTCAAAAGCATATTGCAATGCGCGTGATGTATGTCAAAGTACTGGCAGGCCATCGCGGAGGGATGAGATGCCTTTGAATCCATAGATGACGTTGCATCCCTTTGAGAAATGGGTGATAGATTTTATGGGACCCATTCATCCACAAGGAAGGACAGAAGCAAGGTACATTATCACCATGACGGATTATTTGACTCATTGGGCAGAGACACAGCCTATGAAGGATTGTGTTATGCTCCTACACCAATAGGTGTCATATTTCATGATTGACTTGATGAGATCTGTAATATGTTCATACCTTTTCTTGTTGCAAAGGTTTTCCATATTGTTAAAAATCAAAAAATTTAAAAGATATAAAGAGGGTATACCCTAAAAGAAAAATCAAAGGGTAAAAAGAATAAAATTGTCAAAAAAGTGAAAGAAATGAACCCAAAAAAAAGAAAGACCAGGGAAGTGTGCAAGTCTAAATGCCACTACTATTTCATTTTCTATAATAAACAATTGTGTGCATCTTGTTACTTTTGCCACAATTGATGAAGAGTCAAACTGTTTAAACTTTGCTTATTCGTCTTTCAATTGCATGTTTTAGAGATAGATAATAAATATTTGACCAAACAGTGTAATCTTGGCAGATAAGTAGATAGGTAGAGCAAATAAAAGGAGCTCAATAGTGTAATCTGAGCCCTTGGATGTAATAAGTGTAGACTTAGGTAAGCTTGTTATGTAAAGAAAAAGAAGATTGATAAGGGTTTTCCAGTCTAAGTGCACCAAATAAAGAAGAAAAAATATCAGGCTATAGTAGGTAGGGTAGGTAGATGGTGTTGCAGAATGATACTTGTGGTGCAAAATACTTCTAAATGTGTTTATTTTTACTTTTATCACCAATGAAAAGCATACATTACACTTGATGCAGTTCAAGCAAAGCAAGGCTAAATAACTGACTTCCATTCACATTTTTCCCTAAAGATTTCACTAATTCCCTCTAAAAGTATTAAGGTCTTTGAAATTCAAAGGGGCTCAGAGCATTTCTCTGACTTCTGGAGGGACCGGACCCTCGGCCCAATGATCTAAAAGCCTAAGTACTCATAAATCATCCACCCATCATTCATTTCATTTCATAAAGTTTGCCTAAGTGAAAAACCTATTTTGCTTAGGAAATGCATAATATCACTTGAAAAACCCTTTTTCCCACTTTAGCCTAAGTTCCTATGTGAATTTTTAACATTGGCTTAGCGCTTATTTTCATTTTGTTTCATATTAATTTCTAACTATTATTATATAAATCCCAAATAAATTTTAACCCTTCCCGTAATATGTAAATATATTAAACCCTGAAACATTATATATCCCACCCCGATGGTATATAACCATTATATAAGTTAATAGGTATTAATAAATTATTCAAGGTTTATTAATAACCTATCTCGCCGCGCCATATGGGATTAATTAACCATTTGGGTTAATTAATAACCAACCCCCTAACCAATAAAAACGCCCCCTATATGATTAAACGGTGTTAAATACATCGGGCCCGCCATACGTAAATTCTCGCCATCTCCAACGCCTGTCCTCCGTCCGATCTTTGCCTTTCCATGTGACGGTCGACGGCGATATCATGACCCCCCTCACCACCACGTTTTAACTCATGATCTCCTGGCGGTTTTCCGCCCGTACATCCGCCACGCGTCGCCTGTTCCATATGATCACTCGACCTCCGTCTAAAACCGCCCGACCCCAAAAGCGGTGCGATCAAACCACTTACCACCCTCCGCGTAACGACAAAATGTCCCATCACGCTGACGTCATCCGCCCAATAAATGCCAAAAACACCTGCCAAACTAAATTTTGTTAAAAAACGATAAAATGTCATTTTCGTAGCAGTTTTCTATGTCCAAGCTCCCATGCAAAATAACGACTAAATCTACTGTACTAGATTTTCAACCACCACCTGACCAGAAAGACTACAGCAACAAGCTCTGCAGCCTACCAACCAACCTGCCATTGTACGGTTTTCCTCTTTAACACAGGTATTTATCCATTTTTCCCTGCAACCCTACAATTTCAATTTTCCACCAAGAATTCCACTAGAGGAAGCAAATCGGCTTATAAATTTTTTGAATAACAGAAACATACAATAGCTGGAAAAACTTGGCATCTCAAACAAAATAGACACCATTTTGGAAATCAAAAGGGTTCTAACCAAGAAAACCTTGATGCAGAACTTAGAGAGAAGGTGCCAAGATATGCAAGTGGAAATCAATTCTTTTACAGAGAAGTTTACAGTTTTGTAGAGTAAAGGGCTACCAAGTCCTTTGGTCATTAATGATAGATTAATGAAACACATTGATTATGTAGATAAATTGAATAAGTATGTTGGCAATCAAGCTAGCTCATCATCAAGTGCATCAGGAGTGAAAGCACTTCCCACAGGCCGAGTTCTCTATGACAGCTTAGAGAACTTATTCTACATTAAGCATAAGGTAAAACACCTATTCACCATCCAGCCTAACTTCTTCAGATATACAGAGACTGATGAAACTCTCAGGAAACTTCAGAAGCATAAATTACCAGAGCAGAAATGGTGGGAAGACATGTTAGAAATTTTGTAAATTTACCTATTGGTAAATTGTAAATTTTGGGCTATTTACCATGATGAGATGAACAGAGATGAATGAGGATCAAATAGGTCGAAGTGTATCAGAGCAGATAAAGAGTATCAGTTAAAACAGGGTAGCCAGCATGAACTTACCATACAAGACAGTAGCAAGCCAAATTTTAGGGCTGCCTCAGGCTCACTTAGCAAAAAGAGGAAGAGCACAACATCAGTTCACCTTTCTCATATCTTCGAGACAAGTTGTCTCTATATTTTTGTAAAATAGCTTTAGTCATCACTAGAATATATCTCACTCTGTTATGAGATATTTTCTGTAATATATTTTGAATAAATACTCCCTCAATTCGAGTATTGGGTGTGGATTCATATACATTGTTGTAACATTGGTTTTTTGGAATAAAGTGTTGATTGGATAAAATTTCCGTATGGCTTGCTGGATGAAGAATTGAAGCTAAGGACTTTTCACAAATTTCTTGAATCAAACACCGGATCAATAAGTCATCTATACCTTGTTTTTTAAAGTTTTCAGTGTTTCTTATATCATCTATGTTCATATCTGAATGATAAATAAAAATGAGTAATTTGGAATATGCTTGATTGCATTATGTTTTCAACAGTTATCATTCTCCATGTTTTCTTCTGAAGTAGAATAAACAGTGAAATATTGACTGCTCCTGTTTTCTATTTACTTCATTTTGACTATTATTTAAAGAATACTTAATTGCTCTTTAGTAGTAATCAATTCAATTCCCTTTTTCAAATAGGTTGAAGGATTCTTAACTGCTCTCCACCCATTTGAAACCATTCCATTTACTCTAGTCTCTGTTTGTTCTCTATTTGACCATCTTGCTCTGTAAAACTATCTTTTGTTAAGAAACCAAGTCCAGTTAAGCCATCTTCCTTGACTCCATTAGCCCAATGGCCTAAAATGGCCAATCCTACCCCTCAGCTATTGAATCTCACCACCCAAACTCAAACAAAACTCCTAAACTTCACAACTAGCCTAATATCTTTACAAAACAAAGCTAAAACTTAAAGAGAGCCCTCTCTGGATGTAAATTGGCTAGAACTTGTATCTAAAAGATTGGTTTGTGGTTACCTCGGCCTCCTTTCCCCTTCTTACAACTTCTGGGAAAATCTGAGTGATAACATAGTGGCAACTCCATTGGGGATCTGAATAATTTGTTTGTTACTGTTGTCAATGTTCTAAGCTATAGACAGAGCCTGAAATTAGCCAAGTAGCCTTTGAAATGCTTTTGCTTTGCAATTGCAGAAGTAAATAAACGTTGCTTCAGTCTATCTCTGGTCTAGCTTATAGATTAGACATTTGGTCTCAAATTCTTGATCAGTCCCTCTTTTAAAATAAGTCTTTAAGAAATTTCAAAACACACATTTTAAAACTCTTAGAGAAATTGTTGAAGTTGTATTGTCAAACCCATTTAGAAAAAAAAACCCAAAAATATACCTAGAAACCTAGCTTCAAAAAGGACTCGTTACACCAGATCTAATCCTGATCCAAATCCACCACCTGTGTTTGAAAATCCTAATCTGATTCCTAGGATTCTTAGGAGACAAGAGAGCCAGGATAGTTCTGCTAGTTCTTGGCCTCTATACAGATCAAGGTCTTGTCCTGTGAAGTGGATTTACCTTGAGGAAGAACCTTTTGATGAGTGGTTTGAAACCCATTTATTTGTTACCTTTTCGGAATCTGAGTTAGCCCACATAGTTCATGATCCCGTATTTCTTGAAGATTTACAGCTTGAAATTGTAACTTCACATCTTGATAGACATCTACAGAATTCCATTCAATTTGAGCTTACCTATGAAGGAACACCAAACCTTTCTGTGATCACTGCTTCTCCTCCAAGTCCATCATCAACACCTCAGAATTCTCAACCTCAAGCTACACCTTCCACCCCTCCATCTACAACTCACATTCCCATTATCATCCCTACCTCACCAGTTGTCACATCTATCCCTGCAACCATGGCAAACAGGTACACTCCTCTGCACTTACCTGCAAATCTTGGGGCCATGCCCCAAGATTAGCAGAGTAAAATCACTCCTTTTTATGGCACAGGCACATACATAGCTCAACAACATACTAAAAAAATGACAGATTACTTTGAAATCTATGAGGTTGATTTCGATGATGTTAGAATGAGAGTATTTGTTCAAAGTTTGATTGGAGATGTTAGAACATGGTTTAGAGCCCTCCCTGCAAATAGTATCAATGATCTACAAGCTCTATATCAGACATTCTTGAATAGATGGGAAAAGAAGAAAGATACTCTCCACATTTTATCAGAATATGAAAGCCTGAAAAGAGGCACCCAAGAAACCATCCGAGATTACTGTACTAGATTCAATAATGTTTACCAAGCTATCCCTCAAAATCTTAGACCTCCTCCAAATTTGGCATTAATCAAATTCCCTGATGGATTTGATTCTGATATGGCATATCAACTTAGGGAAAAAGCTCCTCAAACCTTAGAAGAGATGCAAAGTATATCTGTCAGTGTTGAAGCCAACCTAATATCTAAATGAGCTAGAGTCGGAGCTGGAAGGAGGATACCTTTCAAAGAGGAACCTTATGCCTTTGAACAGAAATTAGATGTTGTTATTAAAGGAATGGATAGACTTGGGGATAGAGTAGAAACAATTGAGAGAAAATCCCCTTGGGATGGTCAACCAAGCAATACTGGGAGAAATCCTAATTTCAGGAAGAATCAAAACCCTAATACTGAAAAGACTGGGCCTGACCAAATCATTAGGCCCCCATTCCAAGAAAATTATGTTGAAGCCTTAACTTATGATGAACCAATAGAAGACACTCAAATTAACTTAATGGGACTCAACAATGAACAACAAGTTTTCTTGACCCAAGAGGATCAAGAAGCTCACATGCTTAAACAATTCCATACTCATTCAGGTGAATCATTTGACTTTAGGGAGGGATATGATACAGCCATTTATGAAGTCCACAAGCAATACAATCTGAGGAGCAGAAGAATAGATGTTCTTGAAACCAACAAACAGAAAGATACCAAACAGCCCAACAAAGGTAAGATCAATACTACCCCTGTACATATTCTTTCCAAAACAAACCCTAACCCAAATAACCCAATCATTGAAGATGTATCCGATAATCAACCACCTCACAGATAATCTTCCACTTCTATTCATCCCAAAGGAAACATAGAAGAACCTCCAGAAATTGATTTGGAGACAACTTCAGCCCATAACCCCACTCCTTAAAGGAAAGAAACACAGAAAATACAACAGAAAAAGAGAATCCAACTGTCCAAAATATAAGAACTCGGACTGAAAAACCTTTTAATCTTGAGACTGAAGTAGGCAAATTAAAGATAGTTGTTTCATTGTCAGAATTAGCTAAACATGATTTCTACAAAGGTCAAATTAGCAGATCACTCCAAATTTCTGCGAATGAAGATTCAGTAAATGTTTTTGATGACCAGCCAGAATTAATTTTTGGCCCTGAGGTAAATGGAAAATTAGTAGATGGAGGGGTTCCTCCTTTCTATGTAAGTCTGAACATACATGATAAAATACTTCATAATGCCATGTTTGATTCTAGTGCGTCCCATAACTTAATGCCTAAATTTGTAATGGAGAAACTAGACCTAGACATTACCAGGCCATACAAAGACCTATTTTCTTTTGATTCAAGCCAGGTGAGATGTCTAGGATTGATCAAAGATTTATGTGTATCACTATTTCAATACCCTGCCAAAACCATTTTAATGGACATAGTAGTAGCTGATATTCCACCAAAGTATGGCATGTTATTGTCTAGATCTTGGGGTGCAAAACTTCAAGGATCTCTACAATTGGACATGTCCTATGCTATTATCTTAGCATTTGGTCAACCTAAGAAACTATACAGAGAAACTTTAATGAAGTATGTGGTCAGTAGCCAGGAGAAACCCCAGAATTTCCATATCTACTCAATTCACTCTGATATGGATTCTTTCATTCTCTACAATGCTGAAATTTATCCTCCAACTGAAGTAAAAGTTTTAGCAGTTGAGCAAGAAGAAATTACAAATGAAAAGTCTAGTGTTCAAATTCAAGATATTTTTGAGAACAATGATATATCAGACACTCAAGAGAAACCAGAAGAAAATAAAGAATCAGATCTTCCTATTAAACAAATCCCTGAGTCTCCTGATACTAATTATGAACATGAGATCCTTTGGTACTTAGAATTTGATGCGTTTAGTTAATAAATTAGGAGCAGGAGCAGGAATTTGGTTGCATAATCTACAAAATCATCATGCTGAAGGTCATGCCTACAGATTAAACTTTAGATGCACCAATAATATGGCTAAATATGAGGCCATGTTGTTTAAATTGGTCAAAAGTTTAGGGGCAATCAGTGTATCAGTATTGGGAGATTCTGATTTAGTCATTCAACAGATAAAAGGGAAATTTCTCACAAATGATCCCAGATTAAGAGCTTATAGAGGAACAGTGATTGAGATTCTCAATAGATTTCTAGAAACACAGGTTGCCAAAATCCCAAGAAAACATAATTTGCATGCTCATAGCTTGGCAATGTTTGCCAGCACCTGTAAATTACCATTTGAGCCTAATCATCAGTTCACGGCTGAGATTAGACACAGGGCAGCCATACCTGACAATGTAAAGAACTGGAAAGTGTTTGACAATGATATTCAGATTAATAATTTCTTAACCCTAGAGGAAGAGTTTTCTAGCACTAATATGGAGATGGATACTATTAGTGAGTGTAATCAAATAGATCAAATAGAAACAGACATTTCAGCAGAAAATGCAACTCAAATGCTTCACCCAAAAAAATTTACCAATAAAGAAATGCAGGATCTTAAAGAAATGGACATTGATGAAATTATTGAAGGAGAATCTGAAGTTATTAATTTAAAAGATAATCAGTTGCCTAAAGGATTAACTCCTTTAAAAGATCTCTTTGATGTTAATGATATCCCAAAGAAGCCCAAAATGCAACCTCTAAAAGCAGACATTGAAGACTGTAACTTGGGAATTGAAGAAAATCCTAAAATGATAAAATTATCCAAATCTTTGCCCCTTGAACAAAAACTCAAATATGTTGAATTAATGTGAAAATTTCAAGATGTTTTTGCCTGGAGCTATGAAGACCTAAAATCTTATGACACCTCCATAATTCAACATACAATCCCTTTGAAAGAAAATCAAAAACCATTCAAACAAAAGCTTAGGATAATTAATCTTGTATTGCTTCCCTTAATTGAAAAAGAAATCAAACGAATGTATGAAGCAGGAATAATTGCTCCTATCAGGTTTTCAGAGTGGGTGTCTAATTTAGTACCTACTAGGAAGAAAACTGGAGAGATTAGATTATGTGTTGATTTAAGGAATGTAAATAAGGTTTCTTTGAAGGACAATTACCCTTTACCTAAGATGGACCACATTTTACAAAGAGTAGTAGGTTCTTCCAGGATTTCACTTTTGGATGGGTTCTCAGGCTACAACCAGATTCTGGTTCATCCTGATGACTAGGAAAAAACTGCTTTTACAACACCATGGGGAACATTCAAGTATGTTAAAATGCCATTTGGACTCAAGAATGCAGGGGCAAATTTTCAACGAGCAATGGACATAGCTTTTGCAAAAGAAATTCATGATTTCTTGGTTATATATCTAGATTACCTGACTGTTTTTTCCAAAGTAGACCAGCAACATCTAGATCATCTAAAACAAGTGTTTTTAAAATGCAGGCAATATGGCATTTACCTTAATCCTAAAAAGTCCCTGTTTTATCTAGAAGAAGGCAAACTCTTAGGCCATATCATCTCCAAAGATGGCATCAGAATTGATCCTGCTAGAGTAGAAGCCATTCTGCAAATACCCCACCCCAGAAATGTCAAATAACTTCAAGCTTTCCTAGGAAAGAGTAACTTTTTAAGAAGGTTTATATCTAACCTAGATGAATTAATTAGATTGCTTAATGATATGTTTAAAAATGATGCAAAAGTTAAATGGACAATAGAAGCCAAACAATCATTTGAAGAAATTAAAATGGCTTTGACTAGAGCACCGATCCTGACAAGTCCAAAGTTTGATAGAGACTTCATAATATTTTCATTTGCATCAGAACACACCATTGCTGCTATTTTACTACAAAAAGATGATCAAGGATGTGAGAAACCCATAGACCTTTTTAGTAAAGCACTTAGAGATGCACCATTAAAGTACAAAATCATGGAAAAACAAGCTTATTCACTTGTGAAAGCTATTAAAGACTTTAGAGTCTACATTTTATACTCCCATGTAATAGCCTATGTACCAAATGTTGTTGTCAAATACATCTTGACCCAAGATGGGATTGAAGGAAAGAGAGGTAAATGGATTGCTACTATATTGGAGTATGATATTGAAATAAAACCCACAAAGCTTATAAAAAGACAGGGATTGTCCAAACTCATAACTGAAACAAATTACCAAGCCCTTAATATTAATGAACAAGAGATGGTGACTCCACAAATCAGTCAGGCCTTCTTAGATTCACAATGGTATGCTGATATACTTTATGTATTATTAAACCTGCAGGGTCCTCCAGGGTTATCCAGAACAAAGAAAAGGTTTTTAAAGATGAAAGCTTCAAAATTTTGTCTTTTAGATAATGCTTTATTTTGGAAAAATCATGAAGGTATTCTATTAAATTGTTTAGTAAAAGAAGAAGCTGACAAGGTTCTCAAAGAATTTCATGCAGGGGACTGTGGTGGACAACTTTACTGGAAATCAACTGCAGACAAAATCCTCAGAGCTGGATTTTACTGGCCAACCTTGTTCACTGATGTAAAGAAATTTGTCACTGCTTGCCACAAATGACAAATTTTTGAAGGCAAGAGGAAACTGTTACCCTTACCCTTGAAACCAATTTCCACTTTAAAGCCCTTCCAACAATGGGGTCTGGACTTCATTGGAGAAATCCACCCTCCCTCTTCTGGCCAACATAAATGGATTCTAACTGCCAAAAACTATTTCACCAAATTAATAGAAGCCATTCCTTCCAGACAAGCCAATGACACAGTTATTATAGGATTCTTAGAAACCAACATACTGTCTAGATTTGGCTGTCCTAAAAAGATCATCACTAATAATGTTGCTGCCTTCAAATCCAAGAAAATGATAAGTTTTTGTAACAAATACCACATCACTTTAGGCCATTCCACAGCCTATTACCCTCAAGGTAATGGTCTAGCCGAGTCTTCCAATAAAAGCCTAATTAATATCATTAAAAAATTATTGGAAGAAAACAAGAAAAATTGGCACAAGAAACTTACTAATGCATTATGGGCAGACAAACTTACTACCAAGAAGTCTATTGGGACTAGTCCTTATGAACTAGTATATGGCATGGAGGCTGTATTTCCTTCATCTTTAGGAATTCCTGTAATGAAATTACTTCAGGAAGCTCAAGTGGAGCCCAATGATATTCAAAGGAGAATTAACCAAACTATCCATTTGCAGCAGACCAGAGAAGTGTATCAAAGATCCCAAGTAGTACAAGAGAAACTTAAGAAAAATTTTGATAAGAGAACTAAGGCAGAAGATTTCTACCTTAGAGACAAAGTTTCAAGATGGGATTCCAGAAGAGAGGACAAAAGAAAACATGGGAAGTTTGACTTCCTATGGAAGGGACCCTTTATTATCCAGACCTTACAAGGGAACAATATTTATTTTCTGAAGAACATAGATGGTACAGAAACCGAAGAAGGGCCAGTTAATGGTCGAATGCTGAAACATTACTTTGATCCAACTTTTTAATGTATTCTCACTTTAACATGTACATACTATATCCTTGGTAATGTCACAGTTTGGTTTGGATAGTAACTTGCTGAAGTTGAAGCCCGAAGAGAAGGCCCTAAGCTTCACCAGTGACTGTCATACATATAATAAATCAACTAGCAGAAGGAAATTTCAAAGAACATTCAAACTCATTCAGAAGGCCATCTGACCTATTGTTCTTGACTTTCCACCAGGAAAATCCATCCCCAAGTGGAGCCAGTGTTATGCTCCTATACCAATAGGTGTCATATTTCATGATTGACTTGATGAGCTCTGTAATATGTTCATACCTTTTCTTGTTGCAAAGGTTTTCCATATTGTCAAAAATCAAAAAATTTAAAAGATGTAAGAAGGATATACCCTAAAAGAAAAATCAAAGGGTAAAAAGAATAAAATGGTCAAAAAAGTGAAAGAAATGAACCCCAAACAAAGAAAGACCAGGAAAGTGTGCAAGTCTAAATGCCACTACTATTTCATTTTCTATAATAAACAATTGTGTGCAGCTTGTTACTTTTGCCACAATTGATGAAGAGTCAAACTGTTTAAACTTGGCTTATTCATCTTTTAATTGCATGTTTTAGAAATAGAGAATAAATATCTAACCAAATAGTGTAATCTTGGCAGATAAGTAGATAGGTAGAGTAAATAAAAGGAGCTCAACAGTGTAATCTGAGCCCTTGGATGTAATAAGTGTAGACTTAGGTAGGCTTGTTATGTAAAGAAAAAGAAGATTGATAAGTGTTTTCCAATCTAAGTGCACCCAAATAAAGAAGAAAAAATATCAGGCTATAGTAGGTAGGGTAGGTAGATGGTGTTGCAGAATGATACTTGTGGTGAAAAATGCTTCTAAATGTGTTGATTTTTACTTTTATCACCAGTACAAAGCATACATTACACTTGATGCAGTTCAAGCAAGGCAAGGTTAAATAACTGACTTCCATTCACATTTTTCCCTAAAGATTTCACTAATTCCCCCTAAAAGTATTAAGGTCTTTGAAAGTCAAAGGGGCTCAGAGCATTTCTCTGACTTCTGGAGGAACCGGACCCTCGGCCCAATGATCTAAAAGCCTAAGTACTCATAAATCATCCACCCATCATTCATTTCATTCCATAAAGTTTGCCTAAGTGAAAAACCTATTTTGCTTAGGAAATGCATAATATCACTTGAAAAACCCCTTTTCCTACTTTAGCCTAAGTTCCTATGTGAATTTTTAACATTGACTTAGCGCTTATTTTCATTTTGTTTCATATTAATTTCTAACTACTATTATATAAATCCTGAATAAATTTTAACCCTTCCCGTAATATGTAAATATATTAAACCCCGAAACATTATATATCCCACCCCGATGGTATATAACCATTATATAAGTTAATAGGTATTAATAAATTATCCAAGGTTTATTAATAACCTATCTCGCCGCACCATATGGGATTAATTAACCATTTGGTTTAATTAATAACCAACCCCCTAACCAATAAAAACGCCCCCTATATGATTAAACATTGTTAAATACTTCGGGCCCACCATAAGTAAATCCTCACCATCTCCAACGCCCGTCCTCTGTCCGATCTTTGCCTTTCCATTTGACGGTCGATGATGATATCGCGACCCCCCTTACCACCGCGTTTTAACTCGCGATCGCCTGGCGGTTTTCCGCCTGTACATCCGCCATGCGTCGCCTGTTCCATATGATCGCTCGCCCTCCATCTAAAATAGCCCGACCCCAAAAGTGGTGCCATCAAACCGCTTACCACCCTCCACGTAACAACAAAACGTCCCATCACACTGACGTCATATGCCTAATAAATGCCAAAAACACCCGCCAAACTAAATTTCGTTAAAAAACGATAAAATGTCATTTTCATAGCAGTTTTCTGTGTCCAATCTCCCATGCAAAATAACAACTGAATCTACTGTACTAGCTCTTCAACCACCACCTGACCAGAAAGACTACAACAACAAGCTCTGTAGCCTACCAACATACCTGCCATTGTACGGTTTTCCTCTTTAACACAGGTATTTATCCATTTTGCCCTGCAACCCTGCAATTTCAGTTTTCCACCGAGAATTCCACTAGAGGAAGTCAATCGGCTTATACATTTTTTGAATAACAGAAACAGAGAATAGTTGGAAAAACTTGGCATCTCAGACAGAACAGACACCATTTTGGAAATCAAAAGGGTTCTAACCAAGAGAACCTTGATGCAGAACTTAGAGAGAAGGTGCCAAGATATGCAAGTGGAAATCAATTCTTTTACAGAGAAGTTTACAGTTTTGCAGAGTAAACGGCTACCAAGTCCTTTGGTCATTAATGATAGATTAATGAAACACATTGATTATGTAGATAAATTGAATAAGTATGTTGGCAATCAAGCTAGCTCATCATCAAGTGCATCAGGAGTGAAAGCACTTCCCACAGGCCGAGTTCTCTATGACAGCTTAGAGAACTTATTCTACATTGAGCATGAGGTAAAGCACCTATTCACCATCCAGCCTAACTTCTTCAGATATACAGAGACTGATGAAACTCTCAGGAAACTTTAGAAGCACAAATTACCAGAGGAGAAATGGTGGGAAGACATATTAGAAATTTTGTAAATTTGTCTATTGGTAAATTGTAAATTTTGGGCTATTTACCATGATGAGATGAATAGAGATGAATGAGGATCAAACAGGTCGAAGTGTATCAGAGCAGATAAAGAGTATCAATTAAAACAGGGTAGCCAGCACGAACTTACCATACAAGACAGCAGCAAGCCAAATTCTAGGGCCTGCCTCCAGCACACTCAGCAAAAAGAGGAAGAACACAACATCAGTTCACCTTTCTCCTATCCTCGAGACTAGTTGTCTCTATATTTTTGTAAAATAGGATTAGTCATCACTAAAATATATCTCACTCTGTCATGAGATATTTTTTGTAAGATATTTTGTATAAATACTCCCTCAATTGGAGTATTGGGTGTGGATTCATATACATTGCTGTAACATTGGTTTTTTGGAATAAAGTGTTGATTGGATCAAATTTTCGTATGGCTTGTTGGATGAAGAATTGAAGTTAAGGACTTTTCACAGATTTCTTGAATCAAAAATCGGATCAATAAGTCATCTATACCTTGTATTTTAAAGTTTTCCATGTTTCTTATATCATCTATGTTCATATCTGAATGATAAATAAAAATGAGTAATTCGGAATATGCTTGATTGCACTCTATTTTCAAAAGTTATCATTCTCCATGTTTTCTTCTGAAGTAGAATAAACAGTGAAATCTTGACTGCTCCTATTTTCTATTTACTTCATTTTGACTATTATTTAAAGAATACTTAATTTCTCTTTAGTAGTAATCAATTCAATTCCCTTTTTCAAATAGGTTGAAGGATTCTTAACTACTCTCCACCCATTTGAAACCATTCCATTTACTCTAGTCTCTGTTTGTTCTCTGTTTGACCATCTTCCTCTGTAAAACCATCTTTTGTTAAGAAACCAAGTCCAGTTAAGCCATCTTCCTTGACTCCATTAGCCCAATGGCCTAAAATAGCCAGTCCTACCCCTCTGCTATTGAATCTCACCACCCAAACTCAAACAAAACTCCTAAACTTCACAACTAACCTAATATCTTTACAAAACAAAGCTAAAACTTAAAGAGAGAGCCCTCTCTAGATGCAGATTGACTAGAATTTGTATCTAAAAGATTGGTTTGTGGTTACCTCGACCTCCTTTTCCCTTCTTACAATTTCTGGGAAAACCTGAGTGATAATAGATTACACGTGCGTGACTGCCGCAAAATTCCTCTTTGAGCATGTATTGACACGATTTGGATGTCTGAGGATCTTAATGAGTGATCGTGGTATGCACTTCCTGAATGAGACGATCAACGCGCTTATAGAGGAATTTCAGGTATACCACCAGAAGAGAACACCTTATCACCCATAGGCTAACAGGACAGTGGAGGCATTTAACAAAGTGCTTGAAAATGTGTTGACCAAGGTTTGCAATTGTTGGGCATGGAATCCCCCCAAGGCATGTTTTGGGGCTTGAAGCCCAAGTTTTGACCTGATATTATTGTAAAGACTCTGTAAATTGCGGGAGTGAAGCGTGAAATGTATGATAGAATCAGAGGGTTGTCCACCTTAGTTTTGTAATGTAATGTCAACCTGCCCATGGTTCGCGGACCATGGGATTGTATAAATAGAGCGAGGCTCTAAGTGTAAAAGAGGGGAATGGAGATGGCGGAGTAGTAGAGAAAAGAAAGAGTGTAAGTGACTAAGTGTGTCTTTGGGTCGTAGAGTAGGAGGAGGCTCTGCAGCTGAGTGCGCTGAGGCCTAGTAGTCCGCAGCTGAGTGCATGGACCCCTGCAGCTGAGTGCGCAGGGCGAAGTTGAGTCTGTAACCAAGGAAGGAATTAATAAAGAGAAGTTTTATCATAATTCTATGTATTTGTTCTTGGGTTAATGCATGTTTGATGTAATTTTCAAATATATTGTTTATTTATTGCACGTACCTATATGATGATTTATGTTGTTAAGTATAACTTAAAGCACACAAGTAGGCTAAAATAATCACCTAACATTGGAATAATAGTAAGAAATTGGGTAATAATGTAGAAGTATAGCGTTCAGCCCCCAAGTAGGGTTACGCAAAGGCAGTATATCAGGATACGAGGTACGGTGATCCAGGTGGATGTTGGTGGCCACCTACCTATCCCACGTGGACCCCCACAACTATCTCTTTTAGCTTTTCAGTTTCCTTATTTGTAGCACAATTAACTATTTTTAGTAGTTTTTCAGGTCCTGAACTTCCGGAGCCGTTTTGAGGCCCTAAACGACGTTTTTTGGGAAATATGGGAGCAACATGGGTCCATGGACCGATGTTGCTCATCCCAAAGCTGTAGTGCTCGGATATATCTTTCTAATGAGCTATTTTACATGTCAAATGGAGATCGGGTGCCAAAGTTACCGGGAAGTTGATGTACCAACTTACTCAAAACGGGGCCCACAATTTGGTGTTTCATCTTCTAGGGTTAGATTTGGGTATATTAATGGTTTTCCATTATTTCTCAACAATAAATAGGCCTTCGAGCCTCATTGTAACATAGTTCAGAGGCATGTAGCCACCACTTCTCTTCTCAGAGATAAGCTACCATCACCCTAGCTGGTTTATTTCCAATTCTGTTTGGAAGCAAATTTCAATATTTTACATTAATGAAATGAAGTATTATTTCCGCTGCATCTCTGTGTTTATGGTTATCTCTGTAATTTGTTGCATTCCTATTTAAATCTAAATCAGTGGTATCAGAGTGGTCTGTTTTTTCTCTGTTTTTCTTTGCATGTCCCCAATGCGGTCGGGATAGAAAGATTTAGGGCTTGAATTGGTCAAACCTTTGCAAGATCAGCCTCGCAAATCCCGACGGCCTCCCATGGCAGATGAAAAGAAAGATGAGGGGGCAGGAGATCCAATCAAAATTTTGCTCAAAGAAGCCATCGAGTGACAAAGGAACGCGATGATGGACAGCTTTGCCCAGATCCTTCAGCGACTACCGAGAGGCAACGCATTGGCTTCCAACAACTACTCTGGAAACGCCATGCCCTTTAAGGTACAAGTTAATTTTGAAATCCCCATCTTTGAGGGTCAAATAGATGCAGATGTCGTAGATAAATGGTTAAATTTGTTGGATGGGTATTTTTCTGTTCATGATTTTTCCAGTCGGGAAAAGATTGTTTTCACTCTTCTTAAAGCAGCCCCAAGGACTGGTGGGAAACCTACTGCGAGCAGAAGAATGGAAGTATGAGCTCACTATTTTTAGCCGCACCCACTTGGGATTCATTCCAGGATGCCGTCAAGGAGTAGTACTACCCTATCAAAAGCTATGAGGACAAATACATCAAATGGACCACACTACGGCAAGGAAGGGACCAAGATGTGCCAGAGTTCACAAACATTTTTCATACCCTTCGCACATAGTTGGGTATCAAGGACTCTGAGCTACATTTGGTACTCAAATACCGCAGCTGCCTACGTAGATACATCCAGGAAGAGATGGAGTTCCTAAACATCTCCTCGCTCGGCATGGCATACCAATACACTGTCAAAATCGAGCAAAAGTTCAAACAAAAGAAGCAAGACTTTAGATCTGCAAATCCGAAGACCAAAGGACAAAGCCAAGGCGGGGTGACCCAAGACAACCTGTCGAAGCCACAAGAAAAGAACAACACCACGAAGTTGAAGGACACAGGAAAGTGGTGTGAGTTCCACAAGAGTCCCACTCATAACACAAGTGAGTGTTGGACCAAGTAGTCGCTGGTGGCTGAGTTGAAGGCTTCCGAATCAGATACATGTTCCGACCCTGAACCAGAACTCGACAAGGGGAATGGCAAAGGGAAGCATATTATTGATGCGGATCCTAGTGCCACTGTTGCCACTGCCAAGATCCAGAAGAATGAGCCCGAAGAGCCAGAGGAGGGGGAACGTCTTTTCCACTCACAGATGTGGGTGAATGGTTCGCCGCTGCAATTCATTGTCGACAGTGGCAGCCAAAAGAACCTGATTTCAGTTGAGGTTGTGAAGCGGTTGGGCCTACTGACTACACCACACCCATAGCCGTACAGTATCGAGTGGCTTCATGAAGGACGAGATCTGAAAGTTCGCCAGCAGTGCCACCTTCCCTACAGCATCAAACCATTCACAGACGAGGTATTGTGTGATGTTACACCTCTGGATGTTTGCGATGTACTATTCAGCCATACTTGTGGAAGCGACATGCTGTGTATGAGTCAAGGCCTCGCGCTATCATTATTTCTTTGGGTGATTCATCATACAAGATACCGTAGGTAGCCCCACCTACTGCCACCTCTTTGATCACTGCTAAGAAAGGCAGCAAGCTCATATCACAGACCAGGAAATTCATTTGTATGGTTCACTCCCAAAGTAAGGGGAAGATCGTTGCTAC
>APFE031142968.1:121195-133506 GCA_000404065.3 Pinus taeda | reverse complement strand
TATGAGGCTTGACAAGGAGGATAATATGACTATTGATGGAGCCATATTAACTGCAGATATTCATGGTGACAAATTTCAGTGTAACAAGGGGGAGCGTCTTTTCCACTCACAAATTTGGTTGAAGGGTTCACCGCTACAACTCATTATCGACACTGGCAGCCAAAAGAACCTCATTTCAATAGAGGTCATGAAGCAGTTGGGCCTACTAAGTACACCACACCCACAACCGTGTAGTATCGAGTGGCTTCATGAAGGACGAGATCTCAAAGTTCTCCAGCAGTTCTGCCTTCCCTACAGCATCAAGCCCTTCACAGACGAGGTATTGTGTGATGTTGCACCTCTGGATGTTTATGATGTACTATTTGGCCAACCATACTTGTGGAGGCAACATGTTGTGTATGAGTCAAGGCCTCACTTTGTTATTATTACTTTGGATAATTCATTATACAGGATACCGGAGGTAGCCCTACCTATTTCCACCTCATTGATCTCTACTAAGAAATGCAGCAAGATCATCTCCCAGACTAGGAAATTCATTTTCTATCAGGTTCACTCCCAAATTAAGGGGAAGATCGTCTCCATATCCATGACCCCTGCGAAGGGTTCCTTCACACAACAGTGGCAGCAGAGGCATATGGTCATGAAAGAACACAGGAATAACTTCTCCTCACCAACAAATTCTGGTTGCATCTGCAGAAATAACGCCTTACAAGAGCCCATCAAAAGCTCCAACCACGCTGACATGGTCCTCACACCATTATCAAGGTTGTGGGAAATAATGCATTGAAGCACAGCATTCCCCAATTCCTTCATTTGCACTAAGTGTTCAATGTAGACCGTCGTCGACCATGCTTCCCACCATTACTGGACACATCAGAGATTGCAGAACAGCTCACTAGGGACCAAGTTCAGCAGATGGAGGAACTCAACGCAATGGGGACCATTACTTCCTAAGGGGGGAGGAATGATCTAGGTGGATGTTGGTGGCCACCTACCTATCCTACTTGGACCCCCACAATTGTTTCTTTTAGCTTTTTAGTTTCCTTATTTGTAGCACAATTAACTATTTTTAGCAGTTTTTCGGGTCCTGAACTTCTAGAGTTGTTTTGAGGCCCTAAACGACATTTTTTGAGAAATCTGGGAGCAACATGTGTCGAAAGACCAATATTTCTTTTCCCAAAGTTGTAGTGCTTGGATAGATCTTTCTAACGAGCTATTGTACGCGTCAAATGGAGATCTGGTGCCAAAGTTACGACCTCGGGAAGTTGATGTACCAACTTACCCAAAACGGGGACCACAATTTGGTGTTTCATCTTCTAGGGTTAGGTTTTTGGGATATTGAGGGTTTTCCATTGTTTCTCAACAATAAATAGGCCTTCGAGCCTCATTGTAACACAGTTCATAGGCATGTAGCTGCCAGATCTCTTCTCAGAGATAAACTACCATTGCCCTAGTTGGTTTATTTCCAATTTTGTTTGTAAGCATATTTCAGTATTTTACATTAATGAAATGAAGTATTATTTCCACTACATCTTTGTCTTTATGGTTCTCTCTGTAATTTGTTGCATTCCTATTTAAATCCAGATCATACGAGAAAGTGTGTGAAGTGACTTGCGCACAGGGTCAAACTGCGAACCACTTGAACTCATCAGACATCCCTAGGGCGCGGAAACCTGGTTCTAGCACCCTCCCATACTACTTCTGGTGAGACCTAAGTCCGCGCTCCACGGACTGTTGCCGAAAGGGCCAGTATTATCAGGATTTGTTTGGCTAAATCACCTCCAAACCTGGATCAGGCCACAACAAGCCAACAAATGGTTCCATTTCCGGGACCGGGATCTGCATAAGAGATGTCTAATGTCATGTCATTGGAATCCGACAAAGAAAGAAATTGAAGAGTAGTTGGACGGAAAGATTCACGAGTTCATAGCACAGGAAAACAGGAATCCATGAGTATCGAAGGAACAGTGGTTAGAATGCTACTTATATATGGAAATTCACGAAATTTTCTTTACATCCTTCCCTCTGAGTTGTACGAGTGGATCGCGAAGCTAGCAGACAGTCAAGGAAGGTGTAGGCTTGACAAACCTATTGTGTGGACTCCAGAGTTGGTGCACAAACTGGAAGCATCAGGAGATAATATTGCGCGCGCTATGTACTATTAGCTCGACCAAATTATAGGAGAGTTTATCACTGAGTTCTTGGTAGATACGTCATTCATCTACAGCGAGGCGGAATGATGCTTCCTCAAAGGACCGTGAGGTAAGTACATTAAATCTTTGAAAACTTGGATTAAAATGCTACTGTGTGAAAAGCGGGTTATGTGAATAAATTTATGTTTAGGGCTATGCGAAGTGGGAGGATCTACAGAAACGAAGGTAGCGAAGAATTAGACACTAGTCCCTTGATTTCACCTCCGCGAGAGAGCGAGGAGGAGCTCACAAAAGTTTCACCAAGAAGTGTGATCAATCTGATAAGACAGCGAATTCCATGCATACCACCCCCACCTACACCACCACCAATTTCACCATCCTCACCCCCATCTTCACCCACACCACCTCCGCCACCACCACAGTTCAATATGGCAAGCGCAATAAAGTTGTCGTTGTTCAAAGGAGTAGGGAATGAAGACCTAGACCAATTTTGGTTCATGGTGAAGGCTGTATGGGAAGCACAAGGAATCATGGATGATAATATAAAGAAGGAAACACTGGTCAGCACTTTGCAAGATCGCACACTAACGTGGTACATTAGGAATTCCAATGACAATCCAAATGCAGGAATTGTGAATACCCAAGTTGCGCTGAACATAGAATTTAGCAGGCCAAAATTAGAGACACAGTCGATTATCGGATTTAAGTAAATCATGATGCTCCCAAGTGAGACCCCCTGGGAGATAGATCAGAGACTAAAATGTATGATTCGTGAAACCAACATGACCTTGACGGATGGGCAACACCGTGCATGGTTTGTAGCGTCGCTAACACCGCATCTAAGGAACGCGCTATCACAACAAAAGTTGTCAACTCAGGCCGAGGCCTTGGAGATCGCAATGAGACTGCATGAGACCCCGATACAAGACCCTAATTTGGGAGTCCAAAAGATCCTCGTGCAGTTGAAGAACTTGTGCCTTGAGATGCAAAGCCTGAAACAAGATAGGACAGCTCGCTTAGAAGCGCGCGAGGAGGTATGGTGCATAAAGTGCAAAGGCCAAGGACATGACAAGGACCATTGTCCAGTCTTCGTGAACTACCTAGCGGGAGGAGGGCCAATGCCATTGAGACCAGAGACACATGCAGGATCGAACGCACAGCCTGCATTATGGTGTACGATTTGTCAAATAGGAGGGAACCATGCTACAGATAACTGCCATCTATTACAAAATTATTCTCAGATGTCCCAACAGTTGTTATGTAATTTCTGTAGGTCAGTAGGACATTATGAGCGTACCTGTAGAAGTTATGAACTGATGATGGATCATACTCCTACCTATAAGGTTCATACTGAAACGCGAGCCCTCGATCAAAATGCAAGGATGGCGCACACTGGATTTCAGGGGCATTGATGAGGTCAAGGTGTAATGGGACCAGGTAGGGGTCGCGAACAGCTGATCTGTTACAATTGTGGAGGGCCAGGGCATTATGCCCGTGATTGTACAAATCCGATAAGAGAGCATCATGTTTATATTGTACCCAGTTTGATCATGAGATTGAGGATTTCCCCACACTGATAGCGAGGTTGTGCGATAAAGGAACACTCTAGTCTCCCCCAACTCAAAACCTGCAAATGATGAGGTCTGAGCCAAGAGGAGGACCCCAATGTAAACATCGTGCTCCGAAGTAGTATCACGACAGGAGATGACAAGGGCAAGCAGCTCGAAGAGAGTGCCTGGGTTCACAATGCTCCAACCAAGGAACCAGAGTTCGATTTGGAGTGCGCGAAGGAGACATTCATGGAAGCTAAGAAGAGCTTCACGGAGGCCTCCACTTTAGGTAGTAAATACAAACTAGAACCAGAGATGGACCCATCAATGCTCCCTACCTTTCTGGAGACATGTATGAAGCTTCTACGTGACAGCAAAGCAGTGAAGGGGTTGTAAGAACTCATCACTAGATGTTCTGGACCAGGAGAACCACGCGTAGTCCGGAAGCTTGGGAAGCATAGAACCCGAACAAGAAGGGAGATGAGATTCACTGCGCAAAACGAGGAATATGAAATGGATCAAGTGATATTGGATCTAGGATCGGACGCGAACGTCCTACCAAATTAGACATGGGAGCGCATGGGCAAGCCCGTGTTGCAATGGTCTCCTATTCAATTGCGAATGGGGAACCAGCAAAAGATCCTACCGATGGGAAGATTGCAAGGAATAATGGTAGATATCGAAGGTGCGAGTGCACTTGCAGATTTTGAAGTAGTAGAGATTTTTGATGACAATAATCCCTATCATGTGCTATTGGGAATAGATTGGGCCACTAATATGAATGGAGTGATAAATCTAAAGAAGCGTAAGATGATTATTGAGAAAAATTCACTACGCGTAGTGGTACCTCTAGACCCTGCAAAGGGATCATGCTACACAGAGCCGGTGCGCGACTACGACACCGACAACGATCTAGACTATATCTACAAAATAACCGCGCGAGAGCAGGACTAGGTGAATCCAACATTGGATGGCAGGATTTCGTGGGAGCGTGAAAGCTCCTGCACTTCATATTCGGACAAGGAAATAGAAAGATGGCAGAACTGGTTACACGAGGTAACCACGCTCAACTGCAACATGATGATAAGGTCACTACGCTGTGTAGCAACAAAAGCAAGAAATCTACCTATGTATGATGGGTTGAGTGAGGTAGATGATTTCCTAAACAAATTTGAAAAAGAAGTACCGGAACAACAGCGTTTCGACGCTCTGAAATGGGCATTGCGTGCTACGCCCGCAAGGTGGTGTGGTATGCACCAGCAGAATTTTGAGGACTGGCGGGAATGCAAAAGATGATGCTCATAGGGTTTGGAAAGCCTTGGATATGAATGGGAGCCGGGTATGATGGATGAAACATCTTGTGCACCCACCTATCCAGATGGGTACAGATGTATCGTACATGACCTGCATGAACACACACCGTCCTCGCGATAGGAAATAGGACCAACAAGCAGAAGCGGGCAAGACGAGGGCACGAACGGCGAAGTATGATAAGACCAAGTGCGCCAAAGATTATCCACATGGAAGCCTTTGACAAGGTGTTTGAAGTATTGAACGTGTTCCACCATGTGAGATGCATTAACTGGGACCTACGTGTACCAGCGGTTCTATGGGCTTATAGGACCCTGTGCAAAACCCTGACCGCGCAGGCACTTCCGACGCTGAAGTATGAAGAAGACGCTGTAATCCCTATGGAGTGTGCAAAGCCTAGTCCACGCATAGCAACACCCATAGATACGATGGTTCGCAAAGCCTGGAGAGAAGGAATCACACAGTTGCAAGAAACAGAACACATGGGACTTAAGGAAGAAATCTGATGGGGAAACTTTAGACTCCGCGAACTTGAGAAAGAAAGGGTAAGATTAAGGAAGAAAAGAGCTTTGATGGACGCGGAGGTCAAGAAGCTGGAGGACGAGATAAAGGAAGAGTTTCTCGTCAAAAAACCTAGGATGGTATGGCAAGGTGCATACGATCATACTGACAAGTTTGAGGGCTATCACCATGAATTGGTTAGTCCGATGCCTTGGCTTGAACCGCATAATGTTAAGCCTAGTGACCAGGGTAGCAAGTTGCACATGGTGAAGTGCATGATGTCGACCACAACAATAGGAGGGGATTTGAGAACCATGATGGAGGACAGGATGGAGCCCCACACGGGTGGTGCAACCACCTGAATAGCTGTGGGAAGGATAGTCTTAGCACTTCAGGTAGTTGAAAGGGAGCGCGGGACTATAAACTATTCTGCCCGGGAGCTACGCTATATTGGCGATGTGTGTAGAAGCAGAGAGGCATAAGGTCCACGACCGCGCATGGGGGTTACGCTGCCGTGCGAGTTGGCCAAAAAGCGACCATTGCAATCACTATTCATGATTGAATACTCGACTTGAGGCCAAATGGATTGGGTAGTGGGCATTTAAGACGCAATTTATGGGAAAGATTTGGGAAAATCTACCACCAAGAAAGCATTAATGGACCGGAATTGGGGGGAACGATCGAATTTGAATTCAAAAGGTGCTATAAAACACAAAGGGATGCCTAGAAAACAACACTTGGTCATTTGAGAATTAAGTGATTGAGCAGAGCCCTGAGCATTGTTAGCCGAGTGTTGATTGAGCCCCTAGATTCGCAGGTGCCAGATTATAGCCCAGATACAATGACCGCAACTAAGGACAGTTTGGGAATAGAAGAGGTAACCACCGGCAAGGCCACGCAGGCCCTCACTATGGAGGATGTTACAGAAGGTGTCGAGGTTGTGGTAGAGATCCCCAAATCACTACGTATGCCAAGACCCAAGAAGGATAAGCAAGCAATGGCTCCCGTACACGTGTCCCTGAGGAACCCACTGTGTAGCAAACTATCAATGGAAGAAAAGGGGAAAGTTGTCACAATAGAAACAGATGAGGAAATTTGTAGACCCTTATCATCGCAGAGGAAGAAGATGAAGGCACAGAAAAGGATATTCAACCTACACACTCTGCAACAAAACTGCTCGCATATGTCCCCCCACAGAAAGGGAACACCAAAGTGCCCAAGGATCTAGACGAAACCAAGAGTTCACTCCAGACCCCACTCCTCCCAAACGGCATTGTGTTTGAAGGCACGCACCTGGGCCGTGTGCCAACCATGAAGTTTGAAGATTGGGACCTCACTGACCATGAGAAGTTCCCTCACTAGGAGACCAGGAACCTCATGAAGCATAACACTATGAGGATGGTGACAACGTTAAACCCCCGGAAGTGGCTATGTGGAGTGGAAAAGGTCGGGTTGCTGAACTTACTATGGGTGTCGCATTTCCACCATGTGCCAATAACCATTTTCGTCATCAGGCAGCTGCTCTGTCTGGTGCATGATGGGTATCCATGGCTAGAGGAGCCTATCCCCATCACAGCAGACCTAATTCACCATGTTTCCCGACTCCCCTACAAAGGAAAGGACCCCGCGACCATATCGGAAGGAAAGGGTAGTGATTTGGCCCTCGCAGAGGCCATGAAGACAAAGTACAAGCTCGAGAAGAAGAAAAGGGGCTATGCCATCTCCAGCATCAAGGAAAAAGCGATATGCATAGCAACCCAAATCTTGGCTTGCAAAGTTATGCGAGAGTGTCGCGCATATGAGTTACCTGCACCGGTGATCGCACTGGCTGAGCAATGCGTGGAGGGGGTCTAGTTTAACTGGTCTAAATTCCTCTGCACAGAAGTTTTGGAAAGTTGTCGCAAAGACTAGGAGCAGGGTAAAACCTTCCACTATGTGTGGTTGTTTTTATCTATAGTGCTTGTACCGGGGGAATTGTCAGAGGATAGTCAATTCCCCATAATTGACAGAGAATTATCGGAGGCCACGAAGTACGCTTCGCTCTGGACCACGAAGGATGCTACAAGGATACGCGACAGAAAGATCTTCTAGATGCTCATGGAGATGAACATCCAAATGTGGATCAACTGTAAGTCGTGGTTGTCACCCATGATCTACAACAGTCTGCTGAGTTTCGTAGAAATTAAGGCAGACATGCACAACATATATATCAGGGCGTAGAAGGACCCGACAAAATAGTGGACAAAGTTACCCTTTGTAGCCACTGAAGATGCCATTTTCAATGTCCTGAAGGCATGGCCACTAGAGTGGCGTGCCTCAGACCTCACAGATATCGAAGGATCAGTGGCGCAAAGAAGGAAAGACGAGGCCAATATGCACATTGCACAATTTGCCAAGAAAAGGCAGAAGGAAACAGTAGCAGCTGAAGTGTGCGCAGCATGGGAAGTGGCACAGAAGGCAACCGAGAAGGAAAAGGTTGCAGCAGCAGAGGAAACAGTGGTGAAGACAGCCGAGGACCAAACAACACCTTCGTAAGGGCAGGCAGCCGAGGAAGCAGAAACAAAGGAAGGAGGCACGGACCCACAAACCACGTCCACATAGTTGAAGTGTTAACACCCGGTAGAGCGAGAAAGATCAAGGAAGAAGATCAAGGCGTCGAAATTGTCCATTGACCTGATCACCCTAATCGAGAGTGATCTGCATGACATCGGTGAGATGATGCGTGATGTCACAAACGAGGCTCTCCAAGATTTCATGCAGGATAACTAGATTGTGTTGGGGGCCCTCAGAGCATAGTTATAGGAATTATAGGTGTGCCCCCCTCAGGTTGGTACCCTCACAGTCAGATCCACGGCAACAGAGCAGATGATGCATGCGTAGACAAAAAACACAATCATGTTGCCAGAAGGGGTTCTAGTGACATCAGATGAGGCCGACAGGTTTTCGATTAGCATGATGAAAGGTCTCAGTGTTAATCTAGCTTCCCTTCTGCGTGAGACATTATATCTCTTACAGGATGGGATAAAGGTAGAGCTGTGCACTAGGGAGAGTCGCGCGCTCCAAGTCATTAGCGAGCAAAAGATAAATCTGGAACAACTTAGCTTGCAGCGCGACAAATTGGTTTCACAAAATCAATAGCTAATGCAGGTGATAGGCGACACTTTCCGAAGCGTCCCAGAGCTGGCCATCCTAGCATATCTACCAGTGGAGGTGTGGATCCACAGCTTAGCAATAGGAGTTCGCGAGGTTAGGGAAGAAACGACCAAGATTCAGCTCGAGCTTAATCTTCAAATCGTTGAGCTGTGGTTAAAGGCACAACCATCCACTCCCCTGGAAGTTAGAGAACAGTGCGCTAGCGCTATCACAGCAGGATTGGAGGGAATGGGAGGTCCAGTGTGATACTGCACCAACATGTTGGAAGAAGCACTTGAGGTTCTCACGACACTGCAAGAGGACCCCAATAGCCAGCGCTTGGAAACAGAAGCATGAGAACTCCAGCAACAATATGAGAGTGTCCGAGGAATTGCACAAATAGTGGTCCTCACCCAACAGCTTACGAGGATGCAATAGGCTGAGGCACTAAAGGAGTAGGTGGACGCGGCTTGACATAAGGAGGCAGTTCTAAAAGCGTGCTCGTCCAACCTTGGATCGATGAGGCTTTCACTATCATGGTAGCCATTGTTGAGCCTCAAACCTACACTTCTTTACACATCCTCTCAGCCTCTTTTTCCTATTCATTTCCTTCTTTTGCCACTCATACCCTCCATCAAATTACTCAAATCATTGTATTTTAGGTCTTTTTTCATGGTTTGCTAATTATGCTAATGAATTTGTTTGGTTTAGAATTTTGGTTCAAAGTGCTGCATTTCCGCAGCTCACATAGGGTTTCCGCAGCCAACCCCGGATTCCGCAGCTGTTTTATTAAATGATATGTTCCAGGTGTCCTCCGGGAAGAAGAACCACATGGGCAAGTTCGTGGAACCAAGGACATGGTGTGTGTCCTTCCAGCTCACCCAAACCAGTCATCAAAACCCGTGGTCAACGAGGAGGCAACTACGGTCAACAGAAGTCATTGGCGGTGGCACGGCTCTGCATGTTCTGTTTTAGAGCACGTGAAGAACAAGTGGCATCTTCCTCAGCCACGAAGACAGTGGGAAACATGAATCCAACAACAGATTGAATGCCCACAACGACCGTTGCCTAAATCCGAGGACACAACAAGACTACGTGTTTTTACACAGCTGCTTGAATAGCTTAGTTTTCGTTAAGTTAGTTTGCTTTCCTCTGTTATAAATAAAGCGTCTTTGAACGCTGGATAGTTAGCTGCTGATATGTAATTTTGAACTCCCCACTGTACTTTCTATTTTGATACATAATATATGAGAAGACTGTTTTCCATTTGAGCGTGTAATTGATCATTGAGCCGGCTGGAGTAGGCAGAGGGCCCCTGTTTACTGAAGGCCTGTATAGTACTCTTTAATTTCCTGCATTTCTTTTTCTCATTTTATGTATAATAGTTGTACAGAATGCCTTTGATTGTTGTGTTTTGATAGCTGTATATAAATTTCGAATTCTACTTATTTATATTTCTGCACTTTTCCATCACTGATCAGTGTGTTATGTAGGTTTCTTAGGCGTGCCCGGGACAGTTTCTTTCTTTTCTTTTGCACAACTAGTGACACTTGTGATCATCTTGTCTATGTTGCTGACCTTCCTTGTTTTGCAGCCTTTATTTCCTTACTATCATTTTCTTTAATTTTGCATATTGCTTTCGCTTTTAGACATCAAGTTGTTTACTATTGATGGTTTCTTCTCCATAATTTAATATCTTCATTGAGGACCAAAATATCATTTAGCACAGCTTGGTTTAGTTGCTCAAGAACTCACAATTGCTTGGCTTATTTTTAACTGTTTCTCACATGATATATTCAGTTAAAAGACAAAAGGTTAAGAAGAAGTTAAAGTATTTGTGACTAGTCTTTCTTCTATGTAGATTTACTTCAGTTTCACATTGCTTAGTTTTATTTGACATAGATTTCATCTTCATTTTCTTGCAGCAGCAGAGATACTGGGCCAATGTCATTAGTCTTTTATTTGATGCCTTTATTTTCCTTTAAAAGTTGATTTCATTTAAGTTGTTGTTCAAGCTTTCTTTTAAGTTATAAAAAGCTCATCACAATCTCACACACTTCACTCGCTTTATTTCATTTCCATCACATCACATTAGGAAAGATATACTTGAAAACAAACCTAAAAAGCTAAAAACGACAAAAGCTTAAGAAATAGTTGCCTAAGTACATACAGTACACCTCACTTCATCAGCTTACGAGCCCAGGGTTGACATTTAAAAGTTGCAATTTAGACATCACTAAATTGACCAAACATTTTTGGCGTCGTTGCCGGGGAAGTGAAATTAGGTAGCCAATTTAAAAATATATATATATAAAAAGAAGAAAATTTCAAGAAAGGAAAATTAATAACCTCTCAAAGTATGCTCTCCTCTTACACCTAGTGTGATTTGGAGGATCATAAAAGAGAAAGTTATTGGTTTAATAGTTTCTTGAGTATGCTCTCTTCTTGCACCTAGAGTGATGTGGAAGATCAGAAAGAGAATTATTACCCTGAATTGAAGAAAAATAAAAAATGACATGCATAGAGCAAGAGATTCTAGGGGAAGGTTTTTAGCTAGAGCCAAGAGTTCGATTTTCACAACTCCATCTACTTCAAGAAATAGGCAAGAGACACCTCCATCATCCAACTCATACTCCTAGCTCTAGGATTCCTGGAATTCAAGAGGCAGTAGTTGACTCTCCCACACCATCTATTGAATCCGAATTAGAAAGAGATTCTTTCCTTCCTTCTATAGGGAGATAGATTGTAATTGAAGAAGTAGAATCACCTGAGGAAGAAGGAGAAATTCATCCTCATTCACCCTTGGTAGAGGAACCAGAGAACTCTGAGGTCTCTGAAGAAACTACCATGGCAGAAGAAGGGGCAACCGGACTTGGTAGAGGTAGAGGTAGAGGTGGAGGAGGAAATAATGGAGGAGGTAGAGGTAACATTGGAGGAAATAGGGATGGAGACAATTCATTTGGATTTCCTATAGTCGATGATGACTCCCGAGCCACAATGAAAAAAATTTCGCCATCTGTCCTCCCAAACTTTCATGGATTAAGAAATGAGGACCCTGAAACATTTCTATTTGATTTTGAGGTCGTGTGTCGAACTTATGATTATCTGGAAGACGCTCAAAAACTCAAACTGTTCCCTTCAACATTGAAAGGGGCAGCCTTGAAATGGTTCATGGGATTACTCACTCAATCCATTAATACTTGGAATGATATGAAACAAACATTTTTGGATAGGTACCTGGACTATTGTATGCCCACCAATCACAAGGATGAGGTATTCAAGATGGTGCAAAAGGAAGATGAAAACTTGGAGGATTTACTCGAAATATTTCAATATAACCTGAAAAGAGAAAAAATGAGTAACTTAGATGATGAAACTTTGAAAGCCCTTCTATTAAAAGCCATTAGAGATGAATGGATAGATATTTTGAACATGATGGGAAAAGGAGACATATCTCAACTTCCACTTCATGATATAGCAGAGCTATGTGTCCATCTCTCAAGGGGGAAATCTAAACTCAAAAAGGGCCTAGAGATCCTTCTCTCATCAGAGCAAACAAATCTGCAACTGGATCAGTAAGTAGGGCTGAGATTGGCAACATGCTTGATGAATTCAAAACTGATATCTTAGGAAGTCTTAGTGAGCAACTAGACACTCTTAAGAT
>APFE031142968.1:81111-91812 GCA_000404065.3 Pinus taeda | reverse complement strand
ATATGATCGAAATGAATGAGTGATTCGTGGTTATGCATGTTTTGAGGTCAGTTGCTGCACACAATGACAAGTTTAGTACAAAATCAGTTTCTAAAATAATGGTAAGGAATTTTTCAAAAGTGAAAGAGGTTTTTGTTCACCACATACAAAATAACAAAAACCTCCTTCAGTTTATGCACAGGTGCTACTATGTGGGAGATATACAGTGATATTTGGATCTTACATTAAAACAAAGCAAAATTTTCATATTTTTTACTATTTTAGTCATTTTAGTGCAGGGCCATTTTACAACAGATGGAAAGTAATTTTGCAAAACCCAAGGATTTTTTGTTAAAAATGAGCCATATAACAAAAACCTCTTTCAGTTTATTCACAGGTGCCATGGATTTGGATATGTGACTGGATATTTACAGCTCATTTTCACATATTTAAATTTTTAATGATTTTCTGTTTTAGAGATGATTTTGTGGAACAGATTGCGAGCAACTGGAAATGAATTTCCCAAATTTGAGAGAGGTTTTTCTCCAACATGGCCTTATCTACAAAAATATCTTTCAAATTTGTAACAGGTGCTATGGTTTAGGAGATACGAGTTCATCTTCAACACCTATTTTCAGAAATTTGGCCCAAGTTTAATGTAACTGATTCTATTTTGAAGAAAATGATTGAGCTCACTTACCTTCGTACAAGGATGAGAAAATGTATATATTTTATGAATCTCATAGTGTAGGGGTTGGAATTTGGTAGAAGGTTGGACTTTTGAGAAAGCAAGGAGCTTCATTGTACACTCATATCAACATTTTGGCTAAGGAATTGAGACCAAGGTTTGCAGCACTCTTTGGGATCCATGTGGCATTTTGTTTTGGTATAGTGCTTTCTTCTATAATTGTGAATTTATTTATGTGTTATGTATGCAATTATCTATATTGTTTCTTCTTAACTAAAACAAACAAGAGTAAAGGTAGAATCCATTGAAATTGTAGTGCTCTATCTAGGGTTTGCTTTAGCTTTTGATGTTTTCAGTTGTTTGAAGAAGATCCATGAGTTTTCTTGCCCTCTTCAGCTCCTCACCTGTCTAATCTCTCCATATCATTTCTATTTGAAGTGCCAAAATTAGTTGCCTACCTTGCCCCATTGAGATCTCTGCAAAACTGAGCCTCATTCCCCGCACCCAAATTCTGCCTTTCCATCTGAGCCAACAAAACATATTTAAATTCAATCAAATTCATTTACACACATACCTAGCCTAAAATCAGTTATCATATTAGTCATCTCAAGCCCTCATCGATCATAATTTGCTGAGATTGATGAGGAGAGAGCCCTCTCCCAACCTGGTAGGGCTAGCTACTAGGTTAAGCATGGTTTGATGTTGTCCTAGATCCTACCTTTCTCAGCCTAAGGTAGATTTAGGCACTAACAAGAACATCAAAAGAAATGTCAGCGAGAGTGTGCAAGACTATTGTGTGAGGTTTAATGCAGTATACAATGCTATTCCTACCAACATTAAACCACCGAAGGGATTGGCTTTGCTCAAGTTTCCAGACGGTTTCGATGTTGATATGGCATATCAGTTGCGGGAACATGATCCTACCACACTAGAAGACATGCAAAAGAATGTTGTGAGTGTAGAAGCAAACTTGCTAGCCAAAAGAGCAATAATGAGATCTAAGAAAAGAGTGACCATAAAAGAAGAAGCATCTACTTTAGATGTAAAGATGGATACATTGATTCAACAGTGGAGAGGATGGTTAACCGGTTAACCATCATAGATAGACCTGAACCACCAATCCAAAATCCAAATTTTAGAGGACAACAACAACCCCAATTCCGAATCAAGCAAAGAGAACAAAAGGAACCAGAGAAACTAGCACAATAACAGCAGATCAGAACTCCCTTACAGCAGAATTATGTTCAAGGAATGGAAGAAGAAGATGATGAAGATCTAGTAATTGAAACAAATCACTTTTTCATTGTTTATGGTATGCCTATATTTCTGACCGAAGATGAAGAATACGCAGAAGTTCCAGACATTCAAAGGGATGAGGATTATATCTTAGCAAATGATGTGGTTTTGGAGGTTGAATCTGATGATTATTAGTGTGGTTATATGAATTCTTTGACTGCACAATAGAGGTAGTACTCTTTAAGTAGCAGAGATGTACCGGTCAATCCCATTCAGAAAAGAAAGGATGTGCAATCCAGGAATGATTCCTCAAACACTCAGAAGAAAGGGAAAGAGCTTGCTGATCCGAATCCCAACAAAGTACCATCAACAAGTATCATTTCAAATGAGAAGAACAATCAGCAAAAAGATAGTGCAACGAAAGAGCAAGCAGATAAGAAGGGTATTGGTTTCAAAGAGGTAGAAAAAGTTCCATCCTTTAATTTAGAAAGTGAAATTGCTAAATTAAAAGTGTCCATTCCTTTGAATGAGCTTATTAATAATAGCAATTATAAACACCATGTATTTAGAATGTTGCAAATAGATCCTTTGTCAGACATGGTGAATGTCAAGGATGATCATCCTAAACTCATTTTTGGTCCAGCCATAGAAGGTCAGCCTGAAGATAGTGAAGTTCCTCCCTTTTATCTGAGTCTTAGACTGCATGAGTATATTCTCCATAATGCTATGTTAAATTCTGAAGCTTCCCACAATTTGATGCCTAAAGCCATTATGGAAAAGTTGGGCCTAGATATCACCCAGAAATATCATGATTTGTACTCCTTTGATTCTAATAGAGTTCGTTGCATTAGTCTCATCAAAGATTTGGTGGGTTCTTTCGATCAAATCCCAGCCAAAAATGTCTTGATGGATGTGGTAGTTGTTGATATATCACCACGATTTGGTATGCTCTTATCTAGATCATGGGGTGCTAAACTCAAATGCACTTTACAGCTTGACTTCTCTTATGCTACCATCCCTGTTTTCACTCAATTGAGGAAGTTGTACTAGGAAAATAAAATAAAGTATATGATCACTAGTAAAGAGAAGCATGTGAATCATCCAATAAATGTTGTGCATACTGATTTAGAGTCCTTTGTTTTGTATACTGATATTGGATTGAATGATGTAGATATTCAACTTGTAGAAGTAGATGATGTACCAGAAATTTCCAAGAATTTTAGAGCGATTCTTAATCAAGAGAAAGAAAAAATAGCAATTTCTTTTGAGCAACCTACACAGCAGCAAAAGGTCAGTGAACAATAGAAAAATGAAGTAATCAGCAAAGGTAAGGTTGAGAAAGAAACAAAATTTCAACATCTATAAGATGAAGCTGACCTTTGGAGCATGGACTTCGATGGCGTTGTGGGTAAGGATGGTGTTGGTATTGAAATTTGGATTCGAAACCCTACTTTCCAGCCTGCCAAAGTACCAAGTAATGTTAGAGTATGTTCCTCAGACAGAACACCAAAAGGACACCGCTCACAAACAGATCACAGATCAATACACCAGTATTTTGACGTGGTTAAAACCCTCAGAGAGGGAAAGTCCACGGCCTGCGCCAACGTGGCTACTACAGGCAATTTATTAATAAAAGAATGAAAATTTACATAAGCTTCTCTCATGCACGGTTAACCTACAAATGACCCTCCATGCGCTTTAATAGAATTCATGGACCAATCAGGTGTTAAGCCACGGATCAAGTGTCGGTAATACCGAGGAGAGAATGAACCGTCGGATCACTACATATCGTGACCGTCGGATTGTAAGTTACAAAATGTACAACGGTAAAGAAACACACTTTACCTAACTCTATACCTAACTCTATACTAGACCAAGTTGAACTTAACTATTCCTATGTGTCGGAATATCCTAACAAAAAATGCCTTCACAAAACCTTGGGGAACTTTTCAGTATGCCAAAATGCCATTTGGATTGAAGAATTTCAGAGCCACTTTTCAGCGAGCGATGGACATAGCTTTTTCTAATGAGAAGGATGTTTTCTTGGTAGTTTATTTAGATAACTTGACAGTATTTTCTGGTTCAAATGATGAACATTTGCACCACTTAAGGATTTTCTTTCAGAAATGCAGGAAGTTTGGGATTTCTCTAAACTCAAAAAAGAGTATTTTTTCCATGGAAGAGGGTAATATTCTTGCTCATATAATTTCTAAAGATGGTATTCACATTGATCCTTCAAGGGTGGAAGCAATCCAGCATATAGACTTTCCACGCAACAAAAAAGAGATTTACGCTTTCAATGGTAAGATGAATTTCTTACATAGTTTTATACCAAATTTGGCCGAACATTTACGTGAAATAACTAATATGTTGAAAAAGGACAGCACTGTGAAATAGACCAAGGATGCCATAAAGTCGTTCAACTTGGTAAAGTTTGCTTTTCACGGCCCTAGTCTCGATTAGTCCTGATTATACTCATGATTTTATTATATTTTCATTTGCATCTGAGCACACCATGTCTGCAGTATTGATGCAAAAGAGGGATCAGGTGGACCAACCCATTGCTTTTTTCAGTAGGACTATTCAAGATGCTGCCTTGCGTTACAATATCATTGAAAAACAAGCACTAGCTTCTATAAAAGCATTGAAGGATTTCAGAGTATACATTCTGCATTCACATACTATAGCTTAAGTTCCTAATGCAACAATCAAGGATGTTCTCATGCAAACTGACCCCGGGGGGAAGAAGAGGTAAGTGGATAGCAGCAATGTTGGAGTATGATCTTGAGATTAAACCTACCAAACTAATCAAAGGGCAAGGCTTGGAAAAAGTAATGGCTGAATCAAATCTGCATGCTCTAGACATAAATCTTATTGCATCAATGTCAGAGGACGGAGATGGTGGCTCACTCATTCAAGTATCAGAAATGTTTCTCAAATTACCATGGTATTATGATATAGTTTATGTTCTTTACCATCTTTCGCTACCTCCTGGAATGTAGAGAAGTAAAGGTAGATCACTGTTAGCACTCCTAGGTTGTAGCTCGGAGATGCCTGGTAACATATAATCTTCATTGTTGTTCTTTGAACTACTGGAATGAATGATGGTTTGGATCAAGTCAGATAATCATTTCAACTCTATTCTCACTCAAGACATGCATGAACACCCTCAACAACACAAGGCTTTAGACCACTAATGCTCAATAGTTTGTAGATTTAATGGATAGATGGAGAATACTAACTGTATCAATAGATTGCATATATAAACATAAATTAATGGCTAGCTATAGGCAGCAAAAGAGAATATTGACTGTATTGGAAGATGCATATATGACCACATATGAATGGTTAGCTACAGGCAGCAAAGAAGCTTGCAAATCTAAGTTATCAAAGCAGAGATAAGATGACAGTTATCTGGCCTTAAACACAAATGAAACATGAACAAACTATTCAAGTGCAAGCATAGGACAGTAAATAAAATGGGGATTGAACAAGTAATAGAAAAAGGAGCTTGTATTTCTAGAATAAAGATGAGGAGCTTGAAGGAACAAAGGAGGAATAATCTCCAGAAGTTGAACCTGTATTACATCTAGTTTTTAGCTATTTATAGCTTGTTTACAATGCTCCTGAGCTCTAAGAGGCTCAGAGTCTTAGTCTGCCTGATATGCATCGCTAACTGATTTTATGCCTTCTAAGCAAGCATGGGATCATATTTTTTTGCTTCTGACAACAGAGTAACTGCTTTCAGATATTTTGGTAGCTTGTTGCACTGTCTGGGAGTTCTCCTGATCCAGAGATGTTCCATGATGTTTGTTTGATTTGGCTATGTCGCGCTGTCTATGCCACCTAATCAATTATGTTTAGGTCTAGCTACGCGTGCTCCATGACTGTTTCTGTTAGGGCAAGCTATGCTGCGAAGGGAGAGCTATTGGGCCTCTGTTCTCTCTTTAGATATTTAGAATGATTGTTCTTTCTATTAAACACAGAAAAACACAGCAACCTTGTGAAAATCCCGCCCATTTCTATCCTTTTTAGACTTAAAAATTAGATACGACTTATCAACCTCTCGGGTTCGTCCTTGTTGCCATCACAAGTCGCGTTCAGCCCTGTTCTTGTGTATTTCATTTATACAACGAAAACACTAAAAAATGCATGAAAAATGCTTTGGGTAGACTTCAAATTTCATATATTCCACTTCCTGGATCCTCTTGGGTCCGGGATTCATTGCTATCGGAGCTGTCAGGCTTCCTTTGTATTTTCGTTATATAACGAAAATATATCAAATACATTAAAAATCGCTTGGGCGCAGACTTGAAATCTTATAGAATATCACTAATAATGTCGTCGGGTCCAGCGTTATCGCATCGCCCTTATATATATGCAAAGGCCCTGCCCCATGGTTTCCGCCGATAGTGATCTGGCGATATAACGTGGGTCGTCGATCCGCGCACATAATTGATGGTCCACATTTAATCGTTGATCACGGTCACACCCTCCATATAACCTATGTCGATACTCCGCTGATAGTTTCACCGATGCAACCCGCTGATAGCGACCATAGACGATCCCTGATCGGTGGTGTCTAGCTCCGATTGCCATTGCTCGGGACCACCGATTTGCAATTTTCAACTTAGATCTGGGTCGTTGATCGGCCAGATCTAATGGCAGTTGTGAATTCTTGGGTTTTAAGCCTATGGTAAGGGTTTTTGACTGATTTTGAAGTGTTTTAGCTTCCCGATAGTGCATTTTTTCCCTTCCAAGGGCTTTCCTCCCTTGCTTGTTTCGATCGATGGATGATCTTTGAGCACTTTTGAAGACTTAGGGAGTGCTTTGGAGCATATTTGGATCCAATTTTGGGCCTTTTGTTAGCGAAGCTAACAATCACTAAAACTAAAGTCTGCAAAATTCTGCATTTTAAATATTACTCTCTATTGGAAAGATCCGGGAGGAGTTCTACTTAATTGTTTGGTTGAAGATGAAGCTCATCAGGTAATGAATGATTTCATAGAGGTGATTGTGGCGGTCATTTGTTTTGGAAAACAGCAGCTAACAAAGTGTTGAGAGCAAGATATTATTGGCGGACTTTGTTTTCAGATTTATATAAGATTGTTATGGGCTGCCATGAATGCCAAGTTTTTCAAGGAAAAAGGAAGTTGCTTCCTCTTCCTTTGAAACCAGTTGAAGTAAATGCACCTTTCCAGCAATGGGGACTTGATTTCATAGGGGAAATCCATCCTACATCATCAGCACAACATAGATGGATTTTTACAGCTACCGATTACTTCACCAAGTGGATTGAGGCCATTCCGACAAGGCAAGCCATGGACACGGTAATTATCCAATTTTTAGAATCTAATATCTTGTCTCATTTTGGTTGCCCTCACAAGATTATAACAGATAATGCAGCAGGATTTAAGTCTAAGAAGATGGTCGAGTTTTGCAACAAGTACAATATTACATTGGGTCATTCCAATGTATACTACCCGCAGGGCAATGGGTTGGCTGAGTCATCAAATAAATCCTTGGTGAACATTATCAAGAAAATGTTGGAGGAAAACAAGAAGAATTGGCATCGTAAGCTTGTTAATGCCTTATGGGCCTACTGAGTGGGCAGAAACCAGGATTCTGAATGTAGGGGAGAAGTGGTACAAAGCCCAGAACCTGGATGAACACTATTACGAGCCTTATATCAAACCCCGGTACAGAAATGAGGTGAAGAGACTTTTTCCTTTCAGATTTCTTGAAGACAAGTATGTCCCCATGATGAAAATCATCATGAAGTATTTCACTTGTGAGGGCAAATTTTCCATGCTATACACCTATCACATCAGGCTCCTCATGCATTTTACCAGGGTGAGGATGTTAAACATTCCATGTTTCTTATTTAGAAATATTGAGAAGGTTCATTTTGTGTAGAAGAAGCCATACCCTCAGCAGATGAGCAGTCTCTATCATTACTCCATGGTCAAGATCATTGTGCTTCATCATCTCAGTCTCCTCAACATCTCATGGGAGACATTTATTGCTCATGACATCTTCATTGGTCCTCTAATTCCTCCACTGGTGTCTCAAGAAGAAGGGGGACCTTCTAGCATTGCTCAGGTGAAAACAGATGAGGAGGCCCAAGAGATTAGAACTACTAAGGTGCCCAGGACCTTCATGACATCTCAGAGGGGCATAAGGAGATTGCTTGCAGTCGATAGGCAAGTGTTTGCTCCACGGGATGTGGAAGGGACCTTGCCTTCTTCATCAACCCATAGGAAAATGCTAGCTCCACAGGATGTGGAAGGGGCTTTGCCTTCTTCATCAGCACATTAGGTACAGGTGCAGCAGCTGCACAAAGGGAAGGAAAATAAGTCGGAGGAGAGTTTTTATGATGAGGAGGAAAGATATTTTTACTTGACATAGCATGATAAGTCGGAGCAGCGTTATACTCACCATGGAGTGGAAATAATTGACTTAGAGGCTCAGGATGAAGACACAATAAAAGACATCATCATACAAGAAAAGGAAGCTCAAGTACAAGATTTGATGGAGAATTTGGAGAGGGCCAAGTATGTTATGACATATTTGGAACAAGAAAACAAGCAGTTGAGTGACAAACAATTCCTCATGGGGCCAGAACTGCTCAAGGTAAAATGATAAAGTGGCAAAGAGGCACAAGTCACTTTGACTCCTATTGAGAAGGATATTGAAGATGATAGAGAGACTTGGCTTGAGAGAGTCAATTTTCACCTTAAGAAGCTATTGCAAGAGACCAATAGAGACAATCAGATGATTAGGCACATGGCTTACCATTACAGGACTCGAAACAAAATTTGCAACATGAGGGTCAAAAAGATGAAAGCTAGGCTAAGGCGGGCTCTGAAAGGAAAAAAGGAGGAGGATAGGATTAGGTTGCTTGCTGAAGATTCCTTGGCTCATTAGGACACTTGATGATGGTGCTTCTCACCAATTTTGGCCAAGTTTGGAGCAATTTTTGTCATTTGCAAATTTTGAAATTCTACACAAAGGAAAACTGCCTAGACGCACAGTGCCACCGGAATTGCGCTTTTCCTAGGGGAACCCAATGGAGAAATAGTTTGCATTTTTGGATTTAGAGCAATGAGGACATGTTGTTTAGTCAATTTATTGTTATCTAAATTGCTAGTATTAATTGTCAACCCGGGGCTCGTAAGCTGATGAAGTGAGGGTGTACTATATGTACTTAAGTAACTTTCTTAGAGCTTTTGTTGTTTTAGGGGGTTGTTTATGATTAACTTATCTTCCTAAAATGGAATGATGATTATAGACAAATGAGTGCAAGTGTGTGAAAGTGATTTCTATATGAGTGAAAGTGTGTGTGATGGTGGTTTCTAATTGCTTGCTGAACTTGTAAGAGAAAAGAACTTGAAAAGAATGAAGAAATCAAAATGACTTGAAAGTAAATGGCTTGAAAGTAAATGACCACAATCTAATGGCATTAGTCTCTATCCATACTGCTGCAAATAAAAGAAATAAGAAAATCACTTCAAGGATTGATATTAATGATAATCTCCTTCTAACTCTCTGTTTCTACTGCTTATTTGCATAAAACACGATTAGAAGGGAGCTGAAAACAAATCCAAGAATTGATAAAAACTCTAATCTACTTTAGTTGACAAATTGTAACACTACTAGACCTTTTCCAACATACTGCTCCTACATGTGTAATTGTGTGTAAGCAAGTGGAAAAAGTGTTAGTATCACAAGCCAAATCTACTCAAATACAAGCTGCAATTAATCAATATTCTGTTCTCTTGAAAGATAAGCTATTCATGATAAAGAGAGCATAAACTAGTTAGCATCCAACTTGTAAACCTATGCTAAAGCTAATCTAGAAAACAGAGTAAAGAGGGCAGCATAATGAATAAGACAATTGCAACTACCATTAGACATTAAAGCAAATACACACACAAATCCCGGGCTAAAAGAAATCTGCAAGGAAATAACACTGATCAGCTTGAAAGAAGGGAAAACAAATAAAAGAAACTATACATGCTTAAGGAAATAAACAAGTAAAGAAAATGCTACTGCACATAAAATACTTTACAGTGGCAGAAATGAGCAGGGGCCCTCTGTCCATTCAGCCACAAGGAAAACTCAGAGATCTGGAAACTTCAAGACAATGCTAAGTCTACTTCTTCATTGCAGAAAATATATAAAACAGAGTGCTAGAATAGCACTTTAAAAACAGAGTTTAGAATGCTTGAAAATATAACACAGGTTCATCCAAATACAACTGATAAAAAGCTTAATAAGCGTACACAGACGCAGCTATTTATAGAAGTTTCTAAGATAGCCTATCCGTGCAACTAAATAACTGAAAAGTAAATGGCTGTTATGCGTTTTCATGGTTCTTTGGCACTTCATGCGGCTGCGTGGACGAGTTGGTGGTTCTGTCATCATGGGCAATCAATCCCAGGTTGGATCATGTCCCCTGCCATCTGTAGAACGTGGACAAATCACCGTTTAGGATGACGTGACCAAGCAGCTCACAATCACCGCTAAACTGCCTTGAGTTGACCGTGACTTGCCCAGCTTTGACCGTGGACAAAGATGATGTGGATGGCCAGAAAAATAGGACAGGAACCTCGAGCACATTGACACCTAAGTGCCCATGTGGCTCATCTGGCAAACCGACACGTGGAACATAGCGTTTAACAAAAAGGCTGCAGGATGTTCAGATAGCTGCAGGATCATCAGATAGCTGCAGGATCATTAGATAGCTGCAGGATCACCAGAAAGCTGCAGGATGCCTGCAAGTAAGCCAAAATCTA
>APFE031142968.1:62690-79898 GCA_000404065.3 Pinus taeda | reverse complement strand
AGTAGGGCTAGCTACTTGGCTAAGCGTGGTTTGTGGTTACCCTGGCATTGCCTTCCTTCAGCCTGAGGTTCAATCCAGGTGATAACAATTGGGAGAAATCATGCAGGTCAACTAGAAAGTGACCATTACAGTCACTGTTCATAAAATACAACAAAAAAGAGGCCAAATGGAGTGGGCAGTCGGCATTTAAGATGAAATTTATGACTCAGATCCTTGAAAATCTGTTGCCAATCTGGCATCAATGAACCAAATTTGAGGGGAACGGTCATATTTGAATTCAAAAGGCCCTATAAATTACAAGTGGTTGTCCAACAAGAAACACTTGACATTTTGTGAATTGAGTTGTTGAGTTCTCAGGCGCATATGAATCACGAGAAATACGAGCTTCTGATAGCTACTAAGGTAGCCGACGGAAACACAGGAATTCTTGCATAAGGTCATGTTCGCACCCCAAGAAATTATAAATACAGAGCAAGTAGTAGAGGAGCCAGCATAGGAAATGGACATAGAAGCAGAAGTAGTTGCTCCGGAAGTGGCCGAAGTATTGGCAGAAGTCCCTAAGTCACAGAGAACGCCAAGACCGAAGCCAACCCCAACCAAGGAAACTGTGAAGGACAAGAAGGGAAAGCAACCTACCATACCGATGCACGCATCGCCAAGAAGAAGCCCCACTACGCAAGAGAAAGGCAAGGCTATAAACCTAGAACCAGAGGAGGAAGATATCGAAGACATCCCAATGGACGATGAGGATGTGGGAGCTGAAGTAGAGGAGGTTGAAACTGAGGATGCGGACCCTATTACGTGGTTTCCAGAGTATGTCCCTCCCCACAAGCCTAAGTCCAAGGTCCCAAAGAAAATTGATGAGAGTAAGACCCCCCTGCAAACCCCTCTGCCACCGGATGAAATTTCTTTCGACGGTCCGCGTTTGGCACGGGCGCCGATATTAAAGCTTGAAGACTGGGACTCAGCAGACCATGAGAAGTTCCCACACCTAGCGACTGAGCAGTTGATGTGCTGCATCATAGATACAAATACTGGGAATGACAACATTGGAGCTGTGGAGGTGGCTCAAGGGGGTAGAGAAGGCAGGATTGCTTAACCTACTTTGGGTGTCGCACTACAACCGCACCCCGGTGATAGTTTTTTTCATTAAGCAGCTGCTGTGCTTGGTGCATGATGGGTGTTTATGGCTACAGAAGCCGATACCCATCACAGACAGGTTAATTCACTGAATAACGTTCCTACCGTATATAGGTGAGAATCCAATGATGATATTTGGTGGCAAGGGTGGTGAGCAGGCTCTCGTAGAGTCAATGAAAGAAAAATTCAAACTGGTGAAGAAGTTAAGCGGGTACGCTATCTCTAGCACATGTGACCCCGCTGCAAAGGTAGAAACACATATCCTTACAGGGAAGGTGGTACGGAAGTTTCACGCCGATGAGGTGTTGGCACCTATCGTCATTCTCACACAGCAATGCATGGAAGGAGTCCAATTTAACTGGTCAAACTACCTTCACGGAGAGTTCCTAGGGATCTGTCGTGAAGCACAAGAGTTCAGCAACACATTCCATTATGCGTGGCTCTTGCTATCGATTATGCTGGTAGCGTGGGAGCTACCAAAGGACAACCAATTCCCTTTGGTTTCGCCAGACCTCCCTGAAGTAGGGAAGTACGCTTCATTGTGGGCGACCAAGGACGCGCAGTGAGTTCACAACAGCAAGATATTCTGGATCTTGATGGAGATGAATATCAATATGGCCATCAATCACAAGCCACGATTATCATCCATGGTGTACACTAACCTGTAGAGCTATACCAAGTTCAAAGCTGATTTCCATTGAGTCTCCATTAGAGCGTGGAAGGACCCTGTGCAGAAGTGGTATGACTTACCATATCTGGCCACAGACGATGCCATCGATGCAGTGCTTGATCAATGGTCGGCGGAGTGGCACACTACCACGGACTTGGTGGTGGGTGGAAGCAAGTCTGCCACGTAGAAGAAGAAGGAGGAGGCCAAGCTGAAGATGGTGCAACTGGTCAAAGAAGAGGAAAAAGGAGGCCACTGGGAAGGGCCAGGCGGAACAGGTAGGAAAGCAAGCAGGAAAATAGACAAGTGGCACAGAGCGGGGCTCTAACCAAGGCGTAAGGTCGCCTTCACCTGAGACCGAAGAGGAAGACATAACAGCATGGCGCAGACCCTTAGGAGATGTCCGCGCCCATTAAGCGCCCAAGAGAGCTGGCGAAGGGAGGGTTCAAATAGAAATCCAAGGTGACCAAGACCTTGTTGGACCCTATCACATTGATAGAGGAGGACTTACATGATATCGGTGACATGGTCAAGGATGTGACCGCGGAGGCCCTACAGCTATTTTAATAGAAGCAGATCATACTAGGGGCCATCCAAACCAGGCTGCAGGAGTTGTAGACCCACGCGTCGCAAGATGGTACGGTGTCTACCAACTTAGCTATCAGCACTTTAGATGCTACCGATATGTTGTGCATGAAGGCTACCAGTGTGATAGTGTTGCCGAATGGAGCACTGACCACAGAAAATAAGGCTGACAGGCCCACTATCAGCACCTTGAAGGGAGTTGGGTTGAACCTGGCAGTGCTTCTGCACAAAGCACTCCACCTCTTACATGATGGAGTAATTGCAGAACTGAGGGCCCGAGAGCATCGTGCCCTCTAGGTGATCAGCGAACAGTAAATCAACAACGAACAGATGGCCCTAAAAAGAAATTCTACCTTTTTTTTTTGGGACCGAGGCAACCAATCAGAGCAAGAATATTATGCAAAACATGGAGGAGGCATGCAGAATGGTCCCAGAGTTGCCCATTCTAGAGGAAGATCCAGTCGAGGTCCACATCCGCAAGTTTTCCACAAGGGTGCGCGACAATTGGACTGAGACGGAACAGGTTCAATTAGAGTTGAACCTGCAAATTACCAAGCTACAGTTGAGGGCCCAGCCCTCCACACTGCCAAAAGTAAAGGAACAGTGGGCAACCACTATCACAGAGGCAGTTGCGGCGGTGGAAAGTGCAGTAGAAAACTACACGCAGTTGTCCGAGAAATCATTTGAGGTCCTGATAAGCTTGCATGAGAACCCAGATATATAAAGGCTGGAGATGAAAGCACACAAGCTACAACAGTGCTATGATGAATTTAAGGGCACAACACAAACCGTCTGACATAGAGGTTAGCCAAGCTGCAGGAGGCCAAGCAGCTAAAGGAACAGGTGGACGCAACATTGCGCAAGGAAGCAGTGCTGAAGGTGTGACTAAAGCCCTGGCTGGAGGAAGCTTATGTAATCACAGGAAATATTGAAGGCAAGCTTGTGACTCTGCAAGCAACACAACAAAAGCTTCAGATTAACAATGCAGGAGCAGTGACCGAGAAGACAGTGGAAGATGCGAAGCAGGCGGCAGCTCAGTGCACGGTTGAGGTAGCGGTCATACGGGTTGAGTTGGATGGGCTTCGCACAAAAATCTTCGTGCCTACCGAGTGACTCGAGGGTGAGTCGCGATGTTTGTGTTGGGGGCCTATTGGGATTGGGATCCCCCAAGGGCAGTTTTGGGGCTAAAAGCCCATGTTTGAGTTAAATTTTGCAATAAAATGGTAAAGTCTCCACATTTTATGGTCACGGAGTGTGAAGGTGTTATGTGTCATAAAGGGTAGTCTGCCCTTAGTTTTGTAAAGTAAAGTCGGTTGTAAAAAGTTCTACCCATGGTCCACAGACCATGGGATTGTATAAAAAGATCTAAGCTCTAAGTAGTTTTGGAGACATAAAATGATGAATAATGTAAGAGAGTCGTAGCTCTAAAGTAAGAAGTCTAAGTCTTGGGTTGTAGCGTAGGTAGAGGCTCTGCAGCTGAGCGCGTAGAGGCCTAGGGTAGAAGTCCGCAACTGAGTGCGCAAACCCCTGCAACTATGTGCGCAGGGCGAGTAGAGTTTGTAAACACTTAGAAGATATCAATAAAGAGAAATATTTAGTAATTCTTGTGTCTTTATTCTGTTATTGCATCTTGATATGTTATGTATGAATTTCCTTTATTATTCTTATGTGATGTGCGAATGAATGCAATTACATTGAATAATTGAATGCAATTACGATTATGTGTTTAAGCGGTGTCAACTATAATTATTTGATAAGATAAGCAAGTCACTTAGAGTAATTGGGGGATCTGCATGGCACACTGCCATAGCAGCGCGAAAGTACCTGAGCAGCAGGCTAGGGCTACATGAAGGTCGATCATACCCTTTCACGGAGGTATTAAAGGACATGAGAAAGGGATCGTCTTGTAAGCCCTAGAGTAAAGTGACCTATGTGAAGGTAGGGATAGAATGATCAAATGACATCACAACCATCTCAGGGTGTGGAAACTTGGTTTCAACATCCCCCCATACTGCTTCGGGTGAGACTTCGTTCCGCGCTCCACGAGCAAATGTCGAAAGGGCTAGTAGTGTAGGGATTTGTTTGGCTAATTAACATTGAACCTGGGTCAGGCCCCCATCAAGCCAACAACACAGCAATTGGATCCTCCATGCTCACAACCTCTAGAGAATCTCCCTCAGAGGCAACAGTTCCTCTAGTGCTTGCAGTTTCCCCTGGTCCGAACATCGTGCTGAGAATAAATCGCTAGGTATCCTCGGGTAATTTATCAAATACAAAGCTAGTGACCAAATATATGAAAACTTGAGGATTCATAAACGATGGACAACACATTGCAAAAATTCTACAGATGCAAAGTGTCCTTTATTGGATGGCCACGCTTAATTTATAGGCAAATTTGAATTCAAATTCGACCATTCCCCCCAAAATCCATCCATAAATGTTGATTTGGCAGTAGCTCTTCAAAGATTTCATTCTTAAATTCAGCCTTAAATGTCCCCCCCCCCCCCCCCCCCGTGTGCACTCCTCTTAACCGTATCCTTGCTGTCAAATCATGAACAGTGACTGTAATGATCATTTTCTGGTTGTGCTGCGTGATACCTCCCTTTGTAGCGCCACTCCCTTCGCACCTCTTCTGGTACTCTGACATATCCCTTTTTAGCATTGCCCCCCTTTCACATAGCTTTACAAACTGGGCAGTGTAGTTTATAGTCCCGCGCTCCCTTGCAGTTGCCTAGAGTGCTAAGGTTGTCTTGTTGTCATGTATTCATTGGGCCAGATCCCTTGTGTATGGCTTCAACCGGCTTCCATTTACCCCTCTTGGAAATGGTTCTCCATTCAACTTTGCAATCTGAACTATGCCACCATCTATAATTTCTTTGATGACATATGGCCCTAGCCAGTGCATCTGAAAATTCCCTGGAAACTTAGCAAACTTATTGTCATATAGTAAAACTAAATCATTTACCTTGAAGGTGCGCAATTTAATGTGCCGATCATGCCAAGTTTTTTCATGCTCCTTCTGAACCTGCTGATGGAATCCATCAAAAACCTATCTTCCTCAAGCTCCATTAGTTGGTACGTGCACATCCCAATCATTCCACTACGTGTTGAAAACCTTCATCAACATGTTCTCTAATATCTTATAAAAAGCCTCAACCATTCCATTGGCCTGAGGATGATATGGCGTACTCTTCTAGTGGTAAATCTGGAACTCTTCTGTCAGTGCACTGATCATTTCACTGAGAAAATGTGTACCTCGATCACTCATCAATACCTTCAGGAAACCAAACCTGGTCAACACATATTCAAACAAAAATTTTGTTGTTGTTGACCCTATACATTCTTTCACAGGTTGTGCCTCCACTCATCTGGTCAAATACTCTGTCACGATGATGATATAACACGCACCAGTTTTCTTACCTGGGGGTTGAATTGGTCCTACAAAATCAATGGCCCATTTCTTAAATGGCTGCAATGACACTTACGGATTCAGAGGCAGCCCATCCTCTGCGATGGCCTGCTTTCTCTTTGACATGCATCCCATGCCCTACAATATTCTTTAGAATCTTTATGCAGCGTTGGCTACCATAACCCAGTGCAAAAAATATTCTACGTCGTTGGTTTTCCTGCATAATACCCTCCCGCAGCTCCTCCATGAGCTTCAGCGAGGATACTGTTTCGTTCAAAATCAGGCACATAACGTCAAAGTATCTCATCCGGCCCCATCCTATACAATTGGCCGGTAATCAATGTGAAATCTGTTGCGTGCACCACCAATCCTTTCTTCTGCTGACTGGTGTATCCCTCTGGATTCATTCCTCTAGTTAGGAAGTGGATAATGTTCGTAAAGTGATTATCCTCTACGTGCACTGTAAAGAGTTTCACATCGGGAAACCCTTCCTCCAAATTAGTAGGCTCTTCTACTGTTTCAATGCAAGACAGATGGTCAGGCCCTACATTCAATCTTCCTCGCTTCACAATTACTTCAAAATCATATTCTTGAAACAACAACAACCACCTGCATATCCCCCCCCCCCAACACAAGCTTATTGACTAAATACTTCAATGAAAAATGGTATGTGTACATCTTGAGATGTCCACCTAGCAGGTAATTTATGAATTTCTAGAGTGGGTACACCATAGCCAACCCTTCGCACTTTGTCGTTGAATAGTTCTTTTCAGCGTTCGACAATCTTATGCTCGCAAACACTATAGGATGATCCATCTTCCCTTCACTAGCCTATGTCAGCACCGCTCCTAGCGCAATACACGAGGCATGCACATGCATGTGGAATTCCTTCTTCCAGTCTGGGAATACCAAGATCAACGCGGTAACCACTTTCTCCTTCAAGACATCTAGACTGTGCTGACATTCTTTATTCCAATAGAACGTAGCATCCTTCTTTAGCAACTTTTCCATGGGTGTGGTAATCTAAGCATAAGCCTGGATGAACTTTCGATAATACCCGGGATGGCCCAATGTTGCGCGCAACTATTTAACGCTCCTTGGAGCTTCCAAATTGATTATTATCGTGATCTTGGAAGGGTCCACCATGATTCCTTGCCTACATACCACATGACCCAGCAAAATCCCAAAGGGGACATAAGACAATCACTTCTTCAAGTTCAGCGCAATATGATACCTTCGGCACGTATCCAACATTAAGCGCAGACTGTCTACATGGTGCTTGACTAGCCCAAACACTATCCAGTCATTGAAATAGACCTCCAAGAATTTGTGAATGAATTCTTTGAATGTCGTGATGACTACAAGAGAGAATTTTTCCGACACATTCTTAAGTCCAAATGGAATTATTATATACTGGAAACAACCCCATTTTGTCACGAAGTTTGTCTTACTCCTATCCTTTGGCACGATCTTAATCTGATGGTACCCAGAGAACCCATTAGTGAAGGAATATGCTTCTAGTCCTCCCACACTATCCAGTAATTCATCAGTAAACGTTGTCGAAAAGGGATCATGGACACAAGGATCATTAAGCTTTCTAAGATCTACGCAAATCCTTATTTCGTCTTTCTACTTCTTTTCCTGAAATACCATTGAACTCACCCAATCAGACTCTTCCATGGGTTCAATAATACCTGCTTCAAGCATCTTTTCCAACTCCAAGCGGACCTTTTCCTTGTATTTGGGATTAAGGTGATATTGCCTCTGCTTAATAGGCTTCGCATCCGGTTTCATATTTATTTTCATTACTCCCAAATTGCCTATGATGCCTTTCAGGTCCAAAAATTTTGTAGGGAACAAATATCTATATTTGCAGAGCAAATCAACAACTTTATTTACTATAGCATCATCCTAGTAATCCCCAATCTTCGCAAACTTCAGCTCCACCTCTGTGCCAATTTTTACTTGGCTGGTTTTCAAAGGCTCTGTGATGTTTGGATTCTTTATCTGTGGTCCCTCTACCTCACGGTGGCCTTATTTTTCTAGAATGTTAATATTCCTTTGATCCGCATCCTCTCATTCAACAATCACATTATAGCACTCCAGCGCATGGTGTAGCTGGGTGCTCCAATCTGGTTGAATCAATTCCAAAGGGTCCTGTGGTATTTTGAGGATCATTTCTTTAACCTCCTGTAGTGCCTCATCAATTCTTTTGAAACCATCTTCAAATTTGAATGTCCTCATGAACCCTTCTCTTAAGACATCCCATTCCGCAGTATTATGGTGGAGCTCCGTCTCCAAATACCAGTTCATAAGGATTACATCCAAAGTATGATAGAATAAATGCACCCATTCTGGTTGCGGCTTTGTTCCATATACCTTAGCCCATTTAGCCAAGTGATCGCGTGGATCATTCTTCCCATCATACTTCTCAGTTACCCATACTTTAGGTTGACCAAACCACATTCTCATCATTCTTCTATAATCGCGCCACTCATCAAAGTTGCCTCTGTGTGTACCCCACCATCGAGCTGGCATAGTGTGTAGTGCCCAGTCTAACGCCTGAAAACGGTAATCCTTTGGAACTTCTCTTTCAAAAGCATCCAAAAATTTATCCATGTCAGTTAAACCATCATAATAAGGCAAATTTATTACCTCCGACAACACATAGCACATCGATTTGGTCATCATGTTGTAGCACAATGTGGATACTTCATACAGCCTATTTTGTCAATGTTCCAACTCTTCGTCTGAATCCAAATTACAAGAACTTTTGTGGTCCCATGAAATTCACCCATCAGCGATGGATTAACCCAGTCTTGGTCTCGCACTGTGATTTTATAGATCTGATCCAAATAATCATCACTCTCCTCATAGTCGCGAATCGATTCAATATAGCACGGTCCTTCTGTAGGGTCCAATGGTACTACCACACGGAGCGATTTCCTTTCAAATGACATTGTCTGCTTCTTCAAAGTGATGACCCCATTCATGTCGATAGCCCAATCATTTCTCAAGAGTGTGGGATATGGATTGTTGTCATCAACAATCATTATGACTTCAAAATTGGCCAATGCTCTCGCACCTCCTATATCTACAGTAACTCCCTGCAATCATCCCATAGGGATAATCTTTTGTTGGTTCTTCATCCTCAACTGAATTGGAGACCATTGTAGCACAGGTATCCCCATTCTCTCCCCAGTTTGTTTAGGCAATACATTCACGTCAAATCCCAAATCCAGAATAACCTAGTCCATCTTATGGTCTCCTATTTGTGTGGTAAGCCTCATCTCGCACCCTATTCTTGCCTTATACTTATCGATCTCCCTGACTACTCGTGGTCCATCAGGACCGTTATCCTTACTAGCACACTTGTTTATCAACCCTTGTAGCCATTTCACAGCCTTTCTATCATGCAGTAGTTTCATACAAGTCTCCAAGAAGGTGGTAAGCACAGAGGGGTCAACCTCTGTAGGCATGCTGGTATCTGGTAGTTTGTTCTGACTCCCTAAGGTAGAGGTTTCAATGAAGCTTTTCTTTGCATCCATGAACGTTTCCTTTGCGTGCTACAGATAAAACACAACCTCCTTTTCTTGAGCCTTGCGAACCCATCCACCTTCTTCAGGCTACTTTCCCTTATCGTCACCAGTCACAAGCCCACTTCGCAGTATAATATTCGCATTCAAGTCCTCTTCTCGGGGCTCGGCCCTCATCATCTATAAGTTCTGGGTAGGATGTTGAGGTTGCACCTTCTTCTCCTGTATCTTGGCCATTAGTATAGGACATTCTTCAATTGTGTGATTAACTGAGTTAAATATTGACATGACAAGTGTGTCTGATTCATACACTCCTGCGCGTAGTGTCCTGGCGGTCCGCAATTGTAACAAATGACCTGCCCCCGACCCCTACCAGGTCATCCTCCTCCTCGACCTCATCCGCACCGCTGATATCCTCTATGCGTTCCCCCAATGCCTTGACTTGAAGGTTGAGTTTCTACTTCCATTCGATACATAGGCCTCCTTTCCATCATTAGTTCATAGCTCCGACAGTGGTTCTCATCTTGGCCTAACGATTTACAGAAATCGCAAAAAAAATGTTGTGGCGTCTGTACAAATTTTTGCAGCAAATGACAATTGTTTGTTACATGTTTTTCGGCTACTTGACAAATACCGCACCATAGCGTGAGCCCTGTACTTGGTCCTACTGTAGCTTCCTGCCTTAGGGGCATAAGCCCCCCTCCTGTGATGTAATTCGCAAAGACTAGACAATGATGTTTATCATGCCCCCGGTTTTTACACTTGAGACACCAAACTTCTTCATGTACCTTCAACCAAGCTACTTTTTCCTTTTTCAAGCTTTGCAACTCCAAGCAAAGGTTCTGCAACTCTACATGAATCTGTTGAACCCCCAAAGAAGTGTCCTAAATAGGCATTTCATGCAATCTCATCACAATTTCCAGGGCCTTTTCCTGATTTCCTATCTTCTGTTGCGATAAAGAAACCCTTAGGTGGGGCAGGAGCGAGGCTACAAACCATTCGCGGTGCTGACTATCTGTGAGATTCAAGTTAGCTTCACGGATCTGGAACTTCAATCTTTGATATAATTCCTAGGGTGTTTCATCGGTCCTCATCATGATTTCCTTGAATCCAATTACTGACCACGATTCAGACTTAGGCTTACCTAATTATTTGTTCAGAGCGGTCTAAGTGTCTTCTAATGATGCCAGCGGGTTATCGGTGTAGTGCTTAATGTACCATGTCAACACGCGATCTTGTAGAGCAGTAACCAACTGCACCTTCTTTATATTATCATCTATAATTTCTTGTGTTGTCCATACAACCTTCGCAATGAACCAAAACTGATGTGGATCCTCACTTCCTAAGCCCTTGAAAACAGGAAACTTCATCGTATTCGACATGTTGACCAACGATGGAGGTGGTGGCGATGTGGATGAAGGTGTATGTTGTGGAGGTGAAGGTGGAGGTCGTGTGGAAGGATGAGGTATCCACAGAAAACCCTGCCTTATCAAATGGACAGTGCTCTATAGTGAAGCATGTGTTTCTCCCTCATCGTTACTTGAAGGAGGTCCAATCAATGGACTATATTTAGGACCTATTCTCCCTCGATTTATAAAACTTCATCCTCTTCACGTATATCCAAACATTAAGGTAATGGAATAACGCTATTTTCACACAAGATCATCTTAATCCAAGTATTCAAAGATCTTAAATACTTACCTCACGACCCCTTGAAGAAGTGTCGCTCTTCTTCACTATAACTGACTGAGGTATTAATCACAAACTCTGTAACAAATCCTCCAATGACTCGATTAAGCTAGTGATCAACTGCGTGTGCAATCTTATTTTCAGAAGCTTTCAACCTCCGCACGAGCTCCGGGGTCCACACTGTTGGACTGTCAAGCCTCCACCTTCCTTGGCCGTCTGACAATTTAGCAATCCACTCATATGGTTCGATCAGGGAGGTGCAGAAGAAGATCTTGTGTATTTATGTGTACAAATATATGGCCAACCATTGTTCTTTTGGCAGTCGTAGGTTCATGTTTTCTTGCATCGTGAATTTGTGGATATTTCATCCAACCACTTCTCAATTTCCTTCTTGTTCGGATTCCAGTGATGTGACATCACACATCTCTTTATGCAAATCCCGGTCCCGGAAATGGAACCATTTGTTGGCTTAGTGGGTCCTAACCCAGATTTAGAGTTAGTTGCGCCAAACAAATCCCTACACTACTAGCCTTTTAGCATCAATCCACGGAGCGAGGACTGAAGTCTCACCCAAAGCAGTATGGGGGGATGCTAGAACCAAGTTTCCACACCTAGAGATCAGCGTGATTTCATTTTGTGCCTTAGATCTCCCTTCACATGGGTCGATAAGCCCTTATGGATTATCGATGTAACTTCCTTTAATCAGCCTCTAGACCTCTGCGAAGGTTTATGACTAGCTTTTGTGGACCCTAAACAAGTGAATTGCTACTTACGTGCATCATAGATTACTCTTAACCCAGTATTTACTCATATCTACTTAAGTGTTCGATATTTTTAACATACAACGATATAATCTTCGTGTAAGCGCTTAACATCAATTGCGTTCAGATAACAATATAGATCCAGTAAATTCACACATCACTACATCATTATTTCACAAAACCATAATTTATCACAACATAAGCACATTCATTCGTAACAGAAGTAAAGAGATAAAACACAGGAATTTCTGGAATAATCTTATTTTATTAATATTCAGTTAAGCTTATATACTCAAGACTCTCTACACACTCACTTGCAGGGGTCCGCGCACTTGCCTGCGGACTCTACTCTAGGCCTCTACGTACTCAGCTACAGAGCCTTTCTTCTACCTTTTTCACTAACTTAGACTCCTTTTATCATACCCATAGATAGCTTCTATTCTTCTATCATTATTTAGACTCTCTAAGAAACACCTATTTATATAATCCCATGGTCCGCGGACCATGGGTAGATCTTCAAAAAGCCAACTTAACTTGCATAGAAGAAGGTAAAAACCCTTTTTGACTCTTTACTTAACTACGTGCTCCACGACCACAATTTGCAAATACTTTCCATATTTTTACATAAAACTTGGGCTTTTGCCCCAAAATTGACCCAGGGGACCCCATCCCAACAAAGATACTCCTATTGGAAGCCTGGTTGACCAAAAGCCCTCACAATGAGTTATGAGCTTCTATTTATAGCAAAGGGTGGGGTGACCCTTGACATTCCCCTTTGTGACTCTTCATCTACCCTCATGATTCTTCACCTACTACATGACTGTTATGCCCAACTATCCACACTTGGACTTTCACTCTACATGATGTTACATTACAATGCACATGTACCCATGTGAGACAAAATGGCTTGAGGAAGCAATGCAAGAAATCACTAACACTCGAATCGTTGTGGTAAGAGTGTTAGGGTCCAACCCTAACCCCCTTATTTATGTAATAGGGTTGATTCATAGTTATAGTTAGTTAAAGAGTCAATAAAGCCCACATTAATAATTGTAAGTGGTTGAACCGCATTTAAAGAAAGGGACCACAGTTAGTTGCAAATGGGCCATGGTATTAGATAGATGGTATTAAGAGAACCATGGTACTGATCCATGGTATTGCATGTATGAATCCTATATAAAGGATAGATACTCCCCATTGAGGAGTGTCATGTCTTATTTTGTAATCGTGCTCTGCTCTATTAGAGATTTCCCCCTCGAAGAGGCAAGTGAACATTGCTTTCATCTCTGAATAATAAAATACATGTTGTTATTTCTCATTTTTTTGTGTTCTAGGTTGTGTTTCTTCGTATATTTGGTATTTTGGCATCTTCTCATAGGTCAAGAGCATAACAAAGACCAACTCTTCAACATCCTCGTGATGGTCGACGATGATGAACTGATGCCAAGCTTGGTCATATGAGATGGTGTCCGTGTGCTCAACGGTGACATCCTTCTGAAAGTGAACTCTTGCCTCCATTGCATCTAGGTACACTGATATGGCTCCTTTGTCCAACTGGTCTAATAACATGTGCATCATTGTCTTGAGTGCAGCTGGACCAACAACATACTGATGCATAGTGTCTGTCCAGATCTCCAAGTGTATATTAGTGACCATGCACATCCACTTGTCAAAATACATGTTCATCTCCAATCGGACTTGCTTCTCGTCTTCACCTCGATGACTGTGCCAAATGGGTGGGATCGCATGCTGCGCACAATGACATGCATGTTGTTGAATTCCCTTGCATGCGATCAACAACGTTGCTGACCTTGTCTACTCCATGCCATCTGTTGGGATGGATCTATAACTTTTACGGGCGTAGTCTCATTTGTTTGTGCTTGTTGCACCCCCTACTGTACCTATTCTTGTTGTAACTCATTCTCTCATCTGTTCAGCTCATGTTCTTCCTTGAGTTGTTGCTTCAGCACATGAAACTCCTTCTCTGTTTCTCTCTCTACCTTCATGCAATCTCTGTGTCATGCTGTCACCTCATGGCTTCAATCTCCAAAGCTGCTTTCCTCATGAGTGGATCTGCTTTGAACTTGCAGCTTTGCTCCGCCTCTGTGTTGTCAACAACCTTCCTCTTGCATTCGTCTCGTGTAGTTATGTTGGCTTCTGCTACTACTGATGGTACTGCTCCCTATGATGCTACCGCCATATTATCTTGATGTCCTTGTATACGAACAACTTGATGTCTTCATAGGTAGGCAAGCTCATAGACACTTCCTTGGTTGTAACCCTCGTTGTGCTCTCAACAGTATCCTTTGACTCTGCTCTCTTGAAGGCCATTGTAGTTATGCTAGTGAGAGACAAATGAACACATGTGATGCCTGGAGACATAGAAACACTCATGGCAAGCAATCTATCAGTCAAAAACCAAAACAAACTTGAGGAATGACTTACAACATACCCGTGTGATTAATCGTGAAGGTTGTGCAATTTCTACCGGGATGTCATGCAGAAAGAGTTAATCTTACGGACAAAACCAACCTCCCTAGAAGCCTAAGACTTTCTAGTGACAAACAAGACAATTAAGAGCAATCCTTCTCTAAACATGCATTTATCATACGAGAAACCAAGTGTTTTAGATCCTACATGTAGTCCAACGCTGTTGTAGTAGTCTAGCCTCGTCGATCCAGATGAGCTCCTCCTTCACTTCGAAACCTGCATTCACTAACAATCAAACGATTACATAACACCTGAATATTCCATAAAACAAAGCATATTCAACATATAGACCAAGGAGTATATGAAACAATTCATTAACAACAAATCAATTGAGAAGAATGGACTTATTTGTATTAAGGAAACAAAAAAGAAACCATTACAACCTGAGCCTTGGTGTTGTGCAAGTTCCTCCCAGGGTCCAACAAGAGTTTTCCTCTACTTTGACAAGCTCACCCACTTCCAAATGCAACAAGAAAGGATGGTAATCTCTCCTCACAAGTTTACAATGGAAGTCCTAATTCCAGCAGCATCTACCGTTTGGAATGTTCAGCTTTCAACCTCCCCTCCTCTGGCCCAAGGCCTGTATTTATAGTGTTCTAGAGGAAGTTATTCAGTTCCAACATCAATGGGATACTCCCTCTTTTGGATGGGGTAGCTTCTCTCTTGATGGGATAAGTTCCTCTATCATAGGGATGCATGAACCATCTGGAGGCGCTCAATACACGTCAAACACTCTTCTAGAAAGCTCTAGAAGTGACCACAAGTAACTTTTTTAAGATGAAACTCGCGCCTTTTGACCTTTACAGGAGTACGCAACCATCCCTTGACTTACAGAGCGTACAAGTACGCAGGTACAATGAGCTTGGGATGCGTACACGCAGGCAAGGTAGAGAGAACCTGCGTACCCAGAGATAAACATGTTTTTAAGTGACTTTCTCTCTTCTTGAAGTTTGACATGAAGAGCAGAGGTATGAGGCTTGACAAGGAGGACAATATGACTATTGATGGAGCCATATTAACTGCAGATAGTCATGGTGACAAATTTCAGTGTAACAGATTGCCCCCTAAAGTGCGAAGCTTGTAATAGATAAGGGTTTTATATCATCTAGGATGGGTGAAGTACTTTATCGTTTCAAGGATTATCTCGTGGAGAGCCTGGTCAGAACCTACAATTTTCAACACAAAATACATGTATAAGCTTATATCATCGTTGAGGTAGGCATTCCCATACTCAGATCAAAAACTTTAACTAACAGACTAACTACTACTCTGATACAGGAATGATTTCATAGTACATCATAATCATAGACTCATGTAGACGCAGTATGGACGGAGCCATCTGCTTATAATTGGTCTACAATATAATGAATACAAAACTCCTAGCAGCCTGGATGGTGGAAACTGGATCCAGGGTCTTCATCTCTACTTCCCGAATTGGTACGATTCTAGCCATGTGAATAAATGAGTCGATTGTCGAACATGGTAGAAACCACTTGATTACCAGTCAATGATGTAAACTGTTAACAAGCGTGAGAGAGACCACCAGTAATGTCAATGGTTCTCAAAGTACCCAGCACAATCCATGAGATGTGAATGAATGAGTCGATGTCGAACATTTCATGGAATTCTTCGATCGCAAGTCAATGATGAAAACTGATGTCGAAGGAGAGAAACCTGTCATTGATGCATGCAGACTTCAAGGCATTGACGATTTCTAAATCAACTCTCTAGATAATGTGCTGATGTCGATAGAAAGCGACCCGTCGCAGGCAAGCCCACAACACGAAATCATAGTTCAAGTTGAAGAAATGTTGCTGTAAGGACTGACTCAAGGATGATAAAATGGATGGTAGGTATTTTGCAGTTGAATGTTTTGTTTACAGACCTCTTGAACACATAACAACACAACAGATGGCTTGGTGACAGATGACTCAAAGTTAATCCCCGGAACCTGGCTGAAGAATGTCAATGAGGTTTGATCAACTGTGAGGCAAAGGATTTCCCAACCCAGGTGACTAAAAAGTGTCGTGTTCAAGAGTGGTAGTAAGGGTTTTCTGAGACAAAAGGATATCAAATAGGCTCATTCTTCTCACTTTTCCCCCACCATTTCTGGCAAGTACCTCTTTATTTTTTACAAGCTTGAGGAGGATAACATATGCTTGTTTGTAAGCTCATCCTTCGGATGAGTCCAACTTAGTTTTTGATGCGAACCCTAAGAAGGAGTGGTCCGTTCCTGTTTGTAATAGAACAGGTCATTTACTATGAAATTTTAACGAATCCAGTATAGGAGAAACTCGGCGCTTTTCATGTTTAGGGAGTCTGAAAAACTTAGAAAACTCCATGTTGAACTTTTTCGTAAAGTTGTGTCTCCTAAGCCCGAAAAAGTATAAAATAATACCTAGGAGAACCGCTTGATCTTGCGACCAAGGATATTTTCGTAATTAGTGTCTTTGACCTGAAAAGTAAAAAGCGATCAACGACACGTCGTTTTATTTCCAATATCGAATTTGAAACGACAAAAATCCGGCAATCTTTTCCTGTTTTTACGGTCAGAAAAGGGCTATAAGGGGATCATCTTTTAATTCCATTTTAACGAAACGAGTGTAAAAGAAACACTCGGCAATCTTTTCATGTTTTAGGAGTCAGAAAAGGGCTTAAAAGATGACTCTGAAGTTTGGTTCGTGAAAAATGACAAGTTTCCCTGTAAATCCCTTTGTCCTGCACAAAAACGACACATTACTCATACCTGTTTAAGATAGGCAAAAAATACATTGAAAAATGACCTTCTATGGTGAAAAATAAACAAATTTAATATTTATTTATCCAAAAACCTATAAAAAGACCTTTTACCATGTCATTTTTACCATTTTACTGTTGAGGTTGAAAAAAGGGCTTTTGGCAAGAAACTTCCCGTGGACATTGCGGAAAATC